>VOMN01103063.1:0-23402 GCA_014899125.1 Orchestia grillus
TCGAGGATATTGCGGTGCAAATGCTTATCAGTTATTAAAAAAATAAAAAATAAAAAAAATAAAAAAATAAACTAAATAAACTTAGGTATAAAAAATGTTTCTACGCCTTCCAATACACTCATAAATTCATATTCTACAATAATATAACAGAAAAACAAAGCCAAGTGCCCAAATTATTTAATTATCCCACTTCTAGATCGTCTGGAAATCCCCCCTCTCTCCTCCCTTACACCCCCCTAACTCCGGAATCAATCGTCCGATCTGCATGAAACTTTGTCACATGATTCAGTACTCATTGTTGAGTGATATAAGCCAAAAAAACGGTAAACGTATGCGTTGTCAAAAAATCATGGGATGGTCCCCTCAAGAAAGGTGGGGCATGGCTTCAGTAAACGGCTTTGAGGAGGAGGATTTTTGAGGATTTCAGGAGCATTTTCCTTCGAAGATAAGCCGAGTTTGGAGATGATAGAAGGGAGGCAGAACGCACTGAAGTACAAAAGGGCCTTAGAAAGGAGTTTTGTTCCATTCGGGGCCTTTCATTACCAGAATGACGTTGTAGTCCAGTAACATATCGCTGTGATTCACATTACAAAACTGACTACTATCTGGCTCGACCACCATAATATTGCTTCTTTGAATTGGTCCCCACAGTCACCTGATCTGAATCTCGTCGAGAATTTCTGGAGTACATTAGCAAGTCAGGTTTACGTAAATAAGAGGCAATTCGAAAAAAAGACACGTTGTGTTGCACCGCTTGTGTATACTGAGAAGCAACACCCATATAAATATTTAAAAAATTCATTAATTCAATGAATAACCGTTGTGTATGTGTACTTCAGTGTAAACAGAACATATGTAAATATTGGGTAGTTTTGTAAATTACAATTTTGTAAGGTGTTCTATCTTTATTCCCAACAAAATTTAGCCTGAAATCCTACGTTTATGTAATTTCTTCATCGAAAAGTAGACATTCATGAATAAAAATTTTGTTGGTATACGGACTTCTAGTTTAATTAGCTTCCTTCAGTCAAAATCTCATCAACTCTGAATAGTTATTAGTAAAGCCATGTCTTAATTTATCGCGAGTTCTATCATTATTTCCATCACTTTATATACATTTATTTTTGATTTACATTAAAAGGAAGTATTTCATCGCCATCATGACCAATTTTTCATGTATCTGTCTTTAATTTGAAAAACTTGGTTATATATCTGATATAGAAGTCTCCAGCCCACACCCAAGCCCTACTTATCATAAGTTCGTTGTGCAAGTTTGAGTGAACGCGGAGCATTAAAACCGATAGCGCGTTACTCATGACGCGCACTAGGGTTTCTTTCTCAAGATTCTGTTATCCCGGAATTCCCGAATAAGTGAAACTGCTTCATTTGAGAAACTTTTACACCCACTCTTTCTACAGTACTCAATTCACGCCTAGCAGTCGTTAGGCAAGCACTGGATTTTCCTCTCTTCACCGAGAAAGTTCCTCACTCTGGCGATGTAGTCGCGTTCGATTAACGCCATCACTGCGGGTCATCGCGTAATGAAGTAAAATATTCCACGTTACATCTTTCGAAAGCCCACTAAGTAAAATTTGACATCCCAAGTGAAAGTATAATAAATGTAACTCGTCAGATTTTATCATTACCAGAAATATTTTTATCCTACCTGACATATACACATTTCTTCTCTTCGGTAAGGTTTCATAATATTGGGTCAAGTATTTCGTTTCATCTGTTATTTCACACCCATTTTCTAAAGTTCAAGGGTGCGTGAGCCTGTTTGTAGGTGTTTCTAAAGTATTTAAATTCGTTTTAGAAATCTTATACACCTGTAAGTCTATTAGAATTCTCATCGTTTGAATGCACAAATCTCTAGGATGTATCTCAAGCTTCGCACTGCTTGAAAATGTTTTAAAATGTTGGAAATTAAATGGCAATATGCCAGTTGCATCAACACCTGTTTTTGCGACATTAATTTGGAATTGTAGGATTTTTACGCTGGTTAAATTGATTTGTGCAGTTGATACCGGATAACTGAATTAATTTTATGCTTCTAAAACACTTTCTTGAATTATGTCTTATTCCTGCAGGAGAGAGAATTCTCTACAAAATTTGACAATGTCTCACACTTTTTGCTAATGATTGCATCGGCGCTCTCAAATTATCATGCTACGTCGACTATAAATTCACTGTAGAGAAGAAAATTTAATCATTACTAATCATTATGACGGGATGGATAATTCATCTAGTATTGTAAACTGATGCAAATTTTCACGACATCAATTTAAAACTTGGACCGCGACGTGTGCCATATATGGTACACGCGATCATCTAACCTAACCTAACGTAATGAAAACACTAACATATATGAATACAAATTTTCAAGTTTTCATAGAATTTGTGTTCATTACTCGAATAAGCTAGTTTGGATTAGGAGGAAAATAAATAGGATAACCAAATTTGTGACAGCAAAATCATTCAAGTTTAAACTCACAGCGGAAACTTTTGTGGACATGAAATATTTCCAGTAAGGAGAATCGTAGTCAAAGTGTTAAGAAATCAATATGAATTTAATGGAAGTGCAGCAGAGTGAATGGAGGTTCAGAGACTCGACAGTAGTACAGTGGACTCAGTGGAAGTACAGTTGACAAAATGGACGAAGAGTGGACTCAATTGCAGGGCAGGCAGGGCAGCTGACAAAAAGGGACTATAACACATTCAATGGAATTGCATTTTTAAAAATGGAAATGTAGACTCAACGAAAGTACAGTTGGCAAAATAGAAGTACAGTAGACTCAACGGAAGTACAGTTAATAAAATGGAAGTGCAGTAGACTCAACGGAAGTACAGTTAATAAAATGGAAGTACGGTAGACTCAACAAAAATGCAGTTGACAATATGGAAGTAATCTGATCTGATAGCAGTACTGTAGAAATGATGAAAACATAGCAGACGTGATGGACGTGCAGAAAACGTGACAGAAATAAAATATACTGATGATATTACAGTACACGTCTCACAGATAACGTAGACTTGTTGAAGTACATCAGACTTGATCCAAACACGGCAGACTTGATGGAAGTACGGCAGACTTGACGGAAGTACAGCAAGCGTAACGGTCCTAAAGTAGATTCATTGGATATTTTAAAATTATATTTGTAGTTCACGTTCAGTAAACAGTCGCCAAGTTACAGGCTCGAGCTACGAAGCTGTTGTCCCAATGAAGTCCTCACAAAGCAGGGACAGCTCCGTGCAATGCTCACTGCCTTGTATTTCTATAGAATTTCTACGACGCTCGCCCTCGCATCAATGGGCGTCCCAACTCTGTTTTACGCACCAAAATTTTGAGTGTTCCATTTTCCATGATATTTCTTCAGCCTCTTTACTCCCATGAAAAGACCTCGATGAAACTGGGGGGTGAAAAGGTGTGTGTTTAGGGGTCAGCTTGAACTACGTTTTTAATCTGATTGAAGACACTCCCAAGCAATATCAGATATGCTCCGATAATCTTTTAATTTAAATTTCTCAAATATGTTGCCAGTTAGGACTTGTTCCAATACTCTGCTGTTAAGTTGGTCTCCAAAGAATTGATAGTTCAGACTAACACTTCACGTACCCAGTAATACCTCTACAATGTAAAAGAAAATAAGTTCGACCCTAATTTCCTTTCAGCCTAGTTCTGATCACAAGGGTCGACTAGCTTTATTCATAACGGTCTTTCTGTGCGTAGAGCTGCGTAGTGCTGAATGTAGATCGTTTTACTGAAAGCGAGTCTACCTATTTCTAGGTGGAGATGGCCAGCTCATACTCTAATTTCCACGTACACTTGTGCAATGAAACTCCGATGTACACTTGTATTCGTAATCTGTACGTACACGCACACTGAGGCTAAGAGAGAGTACACCACTGGGCGCACATGGAGGCTACAACAGAGTACACAACTGGGCGCACACGGAGGATACAACAGAGTACACAACTGGGCGCACACGGAGGCTACAACAGAGTACACAACTGGCGCACACGGATGCTACAACAGATTACACAACTGGGCGCACACGGAGGATACAACAGAGTACACAACTGGGAGCACATGGAGGCTACAACAGAGTACACAACTGGGAGCACACGGAGGATACAACAGAGTACACAACTGGGAGCACACGGAGGCTACAACAGAGTACACAACTGGGCGCACACGGAGGATACAACAGAGTACACAACTGGGCGCACACTGAGGCTACAGCAGAGTACACAACTGGGCGCACACTGAGGCTACAGCAGAGTACACAACTGGGCGCACACGGAGGCTGCAACAGAGTATACAACTGGACGCATAACGTACGCGGGAAGAAGTGTTCGGGACTGCAGCCCTGCACGTAACAGCCCTCGTACCGATAAAAAGAAAACGGAAAATGCAATAATATATTTGGTCCCCAAGATTTGCATTTTCCAAGTCAAAATACACAGCCCGTGCCTAGCTTTTATGTATGAGCCTCTTTTTTGTCTGAAAATTAAATTGCTCAGCTTATAATAATAAAATTTAGCGGAATTATTGGCAAAACTTAAATGCACATATGTGCAACTTTTGACCCAGTTTTGCGCCGTAGCAAACCAACTAAAGCAACGCCATTGATTGAGCAGCGTGCCAAGCTTTGGAGCCTTGCAAGTTTTCAGTTAAAATGAGGCGCCGTAAGTACTTTAATGATCCAGAAAAGGCGGAGATTGTATCTATATTGGCTGGTGGGGTGTTGAATGTGTGTGAGATATAGCTACTATTTTGGGTATTGATGTCCGTACTGTGAAGAAGAGCTTCAGCACTCCTGTAGTCGAAAGAAAAGACGAGGGAAGCTGTAGGACTCTGGCGAGACTTGATTTGTCCTGAGTGACACGGGAAAAATACAGGAACCCTCACTCAACAAGCGAGAATGTCTTCGAGAATGTTGCACTAAGGCCTAAGCCATGTACTAGGCACACTACCTTTAACGGATCTCACGGGTGTCAGCAAAGTTTGGGTTCCAGAAGCTTCTTGTCCCCAAGAGTACATTAATCATGTGGAGAGTACATTAATCAATATTATATTTCCAGTAAATCGTGGTGACAAATATTGGTGTTAGGATGTTTGATTATTTCAGTATTCATGGTAAAGCTCAAAATTGTGAAAATCTTGTATTTTATAGGCTTTTCATATCGGTGCACAAAATTGAGACGCAGTTAAAATTCAGCGAATTTAAATAAATTTAAATATATTCCTTAATATTGGACTTGACGTTGTGGAACTTTTACGTAATATGTTATGTATAACCTTATATGGGCTCAACTTCCAAAGTTTGGTTATGACCGATACATTTTTGAGTAAATGGTTAAGAAAAACCATCTTGGACTGAAGCTTGGCACAGGCTGTAACTATAGGATCAGAAAATGCATTCTTTATTAAGTCATCTTAAGAATTAAGTGTATGGTAAAATTCCGTATCAACTTACTCTGATTTTTGAATATTGATCTTTCTTTATTCACTGCAAGGTCGTCAGAGCATCCTTGTATAGTAAATATATCTAGTAAAAAAATAAATCATTGTACGTAATATTGCACGATCAAAATGCGCTTGCACACACACACAATTCCCGAAAGATTAAATTTTTTTTACCAGTTTGTATTTTCATCGATTTTCCGGACTTCTTCAACACGACGAAGCTTAGAGTTCTGTTAATTACACCGCAGGCAGGGATTGTACTACGAAGGTCAGGATTATCTTGCTCGATCTTGCGATATAACTTTTTGACGTCCAACGTATTTTCTACAAAGAACGAAGTTGTTTTGAAAAGTATAGTTCACGGGATGTAAAATAGGTGTCTGACTATTTTTGTCTACTCGTCACATTGTGAAATAGGGAGTTCAACGCGATTCTTACAATGAAATAGGGAGTTCAACGCGATTGTTATAATGCTGATCACAAGCGCCAGAACATCCTACAGCGCTAACTGCCTGCGGCTCAGCGATGTCCTGGTAATGGAGCAGCGGATTGCA
Organism: Orchestia grillus; assembly: GCA_014899125.1. NCBI lineage: Eukaryota > Metazoa > Arthropoda > Malacostraca > Amphipoda > Talitridae > Orchestia > Orchestia grillus. The sequence goes on from VOMN01103063.1 coordinate 6,025, forward strand.
ATTTTTTTAACGCCTGCACCAGTCAAAAAAATTTTCCGCACCCTTGCACCGCTTACAAATTTACAGCTACTCAAGGACACAGGGGGTGAATGTATATAAAATTTGGTCAAGAAACAAAAATGCTTCATTTCAATAGCTGGACAGTTCACACACTATTCACTCCCCGGCAATGCTACCTCACAGGCCCAAGGGTTGACTCGTCACTCCTGCCTGGAATGCTCTGTTCGAAGCAAAAAGCCTCACGCAAATGGCGATAAGAGGAAGCCTTCACATGCGATCCATCTTTTTGCTTGCTCAAGTTAATCTCGAGCCTTCCCTGCGCCCGTCGCGCTCGCTTAAACTAAAGCGGAGGCAGTCGAGGGCGATCATCCCGGGGGTAATACCAATCTCTCCTCGTGGATATTGGATATTTTACTGGGGGAACCAGATCCTCACGCCCCGACGAAGATCTTCATCATATGGAATATTTATTCAGAGGAGCGTGTAGCTTAGATACCCACCACCACTCTCACGGCGAGTTTTGAAGCAACAACTCCTGTACCAAGTCCATTTGTTGCTACAGCTCTTGCTTCAAACCCTCTTTTTTACAGCTCTTACTGCAATTTCTAGTTTTCAGAGATCTCACTGAAGACTTTCTTGTTACTACTGCGTTTTAGCGACAAATGTTCTTGCTACACTTTTTACTTTTACTTGTTTTTCTTTTTTTTAATTAACAGCTCGTGTTGTAAATTTTTAATTGCTCCTGCTGCACTTGTTTTAAAAACTTTCAATTGCTCATACATCCCTTTTTGCAGAAACTCCTGTTCTACAGCTCCCGTTGCAAAACGTCTTGTTCCTACAGCTTTTCTTACCAAAAGGTCTTGCTCTTACAGCTCTTGTTTGCAAAACGTTCTGCTGCTACAGCTCTTGTTACAAAACGTCCTGCTCCAACAGCTCTTGTTGCAAAACGTCCTGCTCCTACAGCTCTTTGGAAAACGTCCTGCTGCTACAGCTCTTGTTGCAAAACGTCCTGATCCTACAGCTCTTTGGAAAGCGTCCTGCTCCTACAGCTTTTGTTGCATAACATCCTGATCCTACAGCTCTTTGGAACACGTCCTGTTCCTACAGCTCTTGTTGCAAAACATCCTGATCCTACAGCTCTTTGGAACACGACCTGTTCCTACAGCTCTTGTTGCAAAACGTCCTGCTCCTACAACTCTTGTTGCAAAACGTCCTTGCTCCTACAGCTCTTTGGAAAACGTCCTGATCCTACCCTTCTTATTATAGTAACCGTTGAGTGTTAGTAACAAAATAGATGAAAATCCTACTTAGAGTACGAGTACTACGCGTGACAGCCACAACCCCTGATAAATTACCCCCGAGGAGGCGGGTACGCGGACCTCGATGCACACGGTCTGTGTAACCGACAGTGATCGTGTGAATGGAACAACCTCGGCCACGAGATATCTCGGGATAGTTCGTTAAGAGGTTGATACGTGGACAGAGTTCGAAGAAGCCGGGTTCCAAATTAAACGAAGCAATTGCATCGTTACGAGATGCCAACGTCCATATTTCTACGAAAACAACACCTGGCAATAATCAGTTCTCTGCAGATATGACTGTAAAATTTACGTATACTTTATTTCCTCACTTATTTCCTGGACGTATAACAGTTTTCTTATTCACACTTTTTACTTCCCATGCTTCGCTTTTAAGCCACGTTTTTCTCGTGTTATAAAGTACAAACATATCAAAAATATTATTTAATTGTTAGGAATGTTAATTTTGCTGCCATTTCGTACCATTAAACGTGCAAGTAAAAATAAAAATTCTATTTTTCATTTCTTCGAATTGAATGGTAAAGGTTTCTTAATAATTTTGCAGAAATATTTTTTACGCTTATATGGAATATCTGAATCCGCCCTTGCTAAATTTGTTCCATTTTCCAGTTTATCTCTTTAGCAAACTAAATTTTCTCACAGTTACTCTTAATGAGATGTGCAAGCTGTGGAACTTGACCTTTAATTACATAAATAAAAAAATACATCTTTTCGCATCATTGGATCTGAGAAATTTTTCCTTTTAACAAAAGTGCAAGGAGAGGCGTACACTTCTTATTTCTCTCCTACTAGTGTCTAAATTTACACTACATTGATTTCTACGTATTTCAGTAGGGAGACAAGTTAACTTTCCCATAGAAGAATTTAAATTTATCCTACACTTACTTCTATGTAATACAGGAGGGATACAAGTCAACTTTTCTATACGAGAATCTAAATTTACCGTTCATTTCTTTGTACGTACTACAGTATAAAGACAAGTTAACTAACCTGTATACTCGTGTACACCCAAACAAAATTTTTGAGTACCCATCAAAATTGAACATTTTCACTCATTCCGTAGAATGAAACATGCAATCGTAAATTTAATTCTGAAGTTTGGTTATTACACATATGAACAGATTGCAGAGGTTGCACTTACAGCATAGGAAGTGGGTATAGTTTTAGAGCGAAACGAAAATTGTTAATTATCTTTCAAAACAGGATGCGCAAAGTCGTCACATTTAATCGAAAGTGTGATTGTAAGTCTCATGAAAAAACTATGAGCGAAATCCTGGAAAAGAAACGACAGCTGTCGAAATTGGCAAACGTGAGACGAGATCTATCAATTGACGGAAATAAAAAATCGAGAAAGGGAGAAACGATAAAATTGAACAAGGAGAGCAATAGTGATCAAAAAATGTAGACAAGAACAAAAAATAAAAACGGATCCTACGAAGCAAAACGGGGAATAATTATAATCAAAAGATAGAAAAAAGAAAGAATGGTAGAAAAGAAACAAAACTCAAACGCATCGGAAGCAAACATTCAAGCATAGGACTTTTGTAGTGCTGTGAAAGTCCGCGTTTCAAAAACTACAAGTTGGACAACTCATTTTGTGCCAAAATATTCTGTTGTTGAGCTTAATTTTTGCACGTTTCTAACTAAACATAATTGAGTATTTTTGTTCCAGCGTGAAGTACAAGACAAGAACTGCGCAGATCGCCCCCTCGCTCTCATTGCTCCTGTAATCAGTAAAACTTTCTTGTGCATCTAGCTTTAATACAGAACACTTTTAAAGCAATATCATTTACAGCATCAGCTTACTTCCACTTTTCAAGACGAATTTTACAGAGAAAGTTGTAATTTCAACAAGAAGTTTAAAAAGCTGGAATTTATGGCCGCTGTCGTAGGGCGAGGAGCTTCCATAAAGCTCGGCTAAGAAGCAGTAATTACGAGCGTGGTCTAAGAGCATAAGCCTACGGCAATAGTTGGAGGATATTACCCTAAAATACACAAAGTAAATTAATTAACGAACCATGCAAAATAAGTTCAATTTGCGGGAAGCTCGACTAAAAGCACAATCACTTCCAATCTCAATTTTCATCCTGCTTCATGCCGCCGCTGTAAAAACCTCAGGAAAAAATTTTCATTTTGTTGAATTTTTCGAGCTCTGCTGGAATCTCTGGTTATTAGGAGCCCTGCATTTTTTACGGCCGAGTTGCTGATTAGCATTTAATCAGACCATCCACGGCGAGCGAGGGATGATCTCCAAGATTTCGAGGTTTCTGGCCCGGTCGGTTTCTTCGGATTGCAAACCGAGTAGCAAAGAGTGTTCTGAATACTAAGATCTTCTGAAGACCTTCTGGCTCGTACAATCGGTGTAAGTTATCACGCCGACCTATGTCGCTGGATTAGCTTCATGGCAATCGATGCTCGTTCTGAAAAAGGAACTCGCTCTAACGCAGATCTCGGGAAAAGCTAACGCGTCTCTCAAGGCGAGCAGGAAGTTTGGACTGTTTTGATTTTGCACTGAAGACTGTACTGTTGAGTTAATTGATTTAGTTAAAAAACTCCAGGGAAGGACATCACAATGTCGATGTGTCATGTTGGACTTCATGAGTTGATCCCCTTTTATGGCTGAGTAAAGGGAAATTTGAGTTTCTAACTACACTTTCCACTTTTTCTTATCTAAATTCGTAGAAATACGAAACAACAATTTTCTCCCTATTTTCTAGAACTGGACCATTTAGTGTGGTCAAGACTTTCGTTGTCATTATGGGCAAGGAATTTATAGCTATTTATGTTGTGCTGATTTACCTCAAAACAAAATTTCAGTATCTCGTACGTCACCAATCAACCATCAGCACTGCGGAAAGCAAGGTTTCTTGGGTTCTCACTGACTTGCCGAGCGTAACTTCTGAAGGAGTTTATTCGTTACTTCCTGACGGCGCAGATGCACAATCCGGCCAAACAATTTGTCACCCACGAGAAAAGTGGATGTAACGAAAGAAAAAATCAAGCCTAATTGTTAATTGTACCTAGTTTTATATTTACTACAACTTTCAAACAATTAGGTATAAATTTTACAAAATTGTGCAAACAATCTAAACAAATGTTTGTCCAAAGTAAGAGCAAATGTTGAGAAATATCTTTCAACGAAGCAGGAGGAGGTGTAGAGGCTCGCAGCTTCCTCTCGAATTGGTCCCATAAATTTTCGATAGGGTTAAATCAGGAGGCTGTGGAGGCCATTTCATGAGAGAAAATAATTCCTCATGAAGCTTAAACCAATCTTCTACCAAACGTGACCGTTGGACGCAAGCGCTGTCGCCGTAAAAAATACTGGAACCATCAGGAAAATGATAATTCATGGACTAGTGTACTTGGTCACATAGGATATTCAAACAATACTGAGATTTCATTTTGTTGCTGCACAAGGTTGCACAACCTAATCCTGACAATGTGAAGCACTCCCAGATCATTTCACCGCCCCAAAAGCTAGTATAGGGTGAGGCAAAATGATCTGACACATTTGTAGGTTAAATAAAAGGCAAATAAAGTAAAGAAAAAAAAGTATTTTTCTTTTCGAGAAGTGCATATAATGCCATTTTGTTTACAGGTATACATTAATCGCCTCGATCTATTGAACAACAAGATGCAATTTGTCAAGAAATTACTGTCATTCCACATGAAATGATCCGCCGAGTTATAGACAACTTTCGTCAACGCCTTCGACAGTGTGTGGAGAATAATGGATCCCATTTGACTGATTTAATTTTTAAAACATAATGAAACAAATTGGCACTATATACAATTTTCAAAAGTAAAAACACTTTTTATTTCTTTACTTCATTTGCATTTTATTAAACCGACAAATGTGTCAGATCATTTTGCCTGACAATGTACCATCGGAGCGATGTATGAAGGATTCAAATTTTCAGACGCCAGTCTCAATCTAACTCTGCTATCTTGCTGGAACAAGGTGGACCTCGACTCATTTAACCATAGGACATGTTTAAATTGCGGTATTTTGTAAATTTGAGTCGCTTCGTTCGATTAGCTTTACTGACTAATGATTCCCTGGAGGCGGCGCAACTTCTTAAACCCATTCCTTCTAGTTTTCGGCGAATGGTGTGAGCAGAAATTTTCTCACGACCTTTGATGAACATGCTAGTCGCGTATGAAAAATTTATCACACCTGTTTGTTTTTACCAATCGCTTCAGGACCACCTGTCGCAAGTAATCAAAATTTTTGCTCTACCATTTAACCTTTGAATGACTGTACTTCACACTTTTCCACGGAACAATTGTTCGTAGCACAGTCGTAAGTCCTATGGACATCATTTGAGATAATTCCTTGGTGGATTTCCAAGCCTCGGGCAGACCACCTTCAACCACTTCTGGTCAACGACAGAGGTTTGTTTTGTATGCTTTTTTCATCGGGATTATTTATGCTTGTTGTTGCGGAGTGAGCAGGTGTTAGTACTGGTTATCACTGAAACTGAATGCAATTCTTTTTCTTTCAATTTTTGTTCAGGAAACCTTCATAAAATTGTTTATAATAAATTTATAGCATACAAGGGTGTTACAAACTTTCTCACCGGGTAGTGTATAATTAACAATATTGCATGGCTGAATGAATCGGAAGACACGGGAGATCATTAGTTAAAGAGCATATTAAGGGGACTGTTAGGTGGAATTTTGAATTTGAGGTGTGTAAAATCAAGTTTTTGGTCTACAATAATAAAGGTACCTCATTCGACAGGAAATTTCCATGCAAACATCGAATATAGAATGATTTATCTTTTGTTTGAAAAGTTGAAAGTTATATATAAATTTTGATGAATGATTTAAAAAATCTCGTGAACTTTCATTTCGTTACTTCAAAAGTCGGTTTCAATTCACGTTCTCTGCATTGAAATACACAATAAGATCAACCCCACAGTTCTAGCGGAACAAATTCATGACGTGAAATTTTTTGAAAATTGTTCATAAATGACGTATTTTTCATAATATCGTTTTTTTTCAGTGAAGTTGAAAAAGATGACATAAGCTAAATAGGTTTCTTTCATCGAGTTACATAAGTGCACCAAATTTGAAAGCGATCAGCTCCATAGGCAAAAAGTTTGCTCTGCTACAGGACGGTCCCCTAACCTTTCGATTAAAAAGATCTTGTAAAGAGGCACAATTTTTCTAGAAGAGAAACCCCGATATCGAGTTTTGAATTAGCTTCCGCATTTTGAACTAGGGACATCAAACCCATGGAACAGTTAATTGTTTTTCATTGTGGACGGCATTTTGTTTAAGTTTGTTGTTGATTTAGCTAGGGGTCCTTGGGATCACAATTCAATCGACGGATATTCAGAAATGTCAGCTTGGGTTTATCCGTATAGATAGGCTAATTTGTGTCGGAAATGAATGCAATGGCTTTTCATATTTCACTGGGGAACACACTTTTTGTTGAGTTAGGTTTGACAGCTGTTGTTAAGTAATTTTTGGGTGCTGAATGTAAAACTTGTCTCAGTGTTTCTCTATCACGTCAAGTTTAAGAGCTATAGGATTTTTGCTTTTTTAAAAAATATGAAAAATACTGTACAAAACAGTAACAGCGCCTATTGTACGAAAAGTTGTATACGTTAAAATACAATGAAAAATGAAAGAAATAGGCATGAATAGAATGTTTATTCAACATTATTAGGTTTTTAAAAGGATACAGCTATAATTGTGTGCAGGTTAAGGTAAAAATTCACCTTTGTAGCTTTTCCTGGAGTGTTCAACTTGAGGACTATCGCTTTTGATGCTACAACAAAAGTCAGCCATCACATTCGCATCCCATCTACCGTGGTAATGTTCTTCTACACCCTTCAAATCTTGGTGAAATATTTCACTTTGCTTGTCACTAACATCACCAAGATTTTCCGGAAAATTGGCAAGAAGGCAATGCAAAAAAACGTACTTTAATACTCATGTTGCAACCAAGTGCTTTGTAGCTTTCCGATAGTTTCTGAACAGCTTCTGTGTAATTACCTGCACGTGTATTTCAAGAACCTTTATTTATTCCAACACGTTTTACCGTTGGGTTTTAAATGTCTTACTACTACTGATGCGGTGAGGGATGTGAGGAATGTGTGGTTTAAACTTCCTTTTCCAAGAGAAGCACTCCGTAGTCATGTGAAAAACCTCCCCCGAGCCGAGGCTCGAACCCTGGTCCTTTCGGCTGTGAAGCCATCACCCTAACCACTACACCATGGAGCCCACAAAGATAGTTCTTGACGACGACTTTGAATGATAGCCAAGCATTCTTTTCAAGGCCTGACATAGTACCGGTGAAATGCTCATCTTTGATGAACTGTCGAATTTGTGGACCATCTGTATAAATTTGATCAGCAAGCTGCGACTATTACTTCGGAGAACTATATTTTCATCCTGTCAACAAGTGGCTCATGTACAATGTTACGATCTCTAGGTTCAAGAACAGATCTCGGAGGCCAATTAGTCTCAACCAAATGCCTCTCTCGAGCTCTGTTATCCCACATACAGAGAAAGTATGAATATTTTGTGTATCCTCGTTGCTGACCAAGAGAGAAGGACACCATTTTAAGGTCAACACAGATGATCCAATTATGTTTGTCATATTGCAATAACTCAATGACTCTTTTAACATCTCCATATTCTTCGCGAATAGAGACCGAATGCCCAACAGGGACTGCGCTAGCACTAGATGAGTCAAATCGTAATCAGCTGGTCGGTTTTACTGTTGCTACCAGTGAAATCTTGCGTATCTGGAAGGTAAGCTGTGGAGAAAAAACTTGACGTGTTAGAAAAAACTGACTACAGATTTGGAATCAGCATAGCAATTCTAGTCTTAATAAGTTCAAAAACCTAACGCAGCACTTATTTTTCAAACTGTTCCCTAATGTCATGATTCAAGCGAGCCTTTGGGATTATTCTCCGATTTGAGGAGTTTTTAATTCGTTTGTTCAGATGAAGCTAAAAAATTGATTTCGAATATGACCCTGAGTTGATTTTAGGCTTACGTGGCCGGATCGATTTCATGCCTTACAATAATTCGTGTTAATTCTTCATCGTTAATTTAAATTAGTTAAGAGACTTATTTTTTATTTTCGGTGCAAATCTCATTCCAGTTTCGCACAAGTCTTTAATTGTTTTTTCTGAGTGAATCTATTCGCCCTATTTCTTGCGTATTCATGTCTTTCATGCATGATATTACATGTCTATGAACTTGGTAGCTTGTATTATATCGACCAGCGTTTAACCCCCGGACGTCCTGCATCTTTCATGAAGGATGCTAGATACCAAGCGATATGCAGTCTTGTGGAAGCTGTCAGTTGAGAAATCTATTGTATAGTAGTCTAGTGTGATAGGGCGAACGTCAGTTGGAATTAGTTTTATGAATTTGATCGTGTTGTGTAATTTGTACTATAGATATTTAAAGAGAAATTTAGAATTGTAAATCTGTTCTTTAGTTTTGGTGCAATTGTGTACAGAGCGAACAATTATTCGCTAAGCCTTAGCAACCCGAAGTTGATGAAACTTGTTTGTTCTTCATTCCATTACATTATTTTATTTATTATGCTAGCTGCAGTTGCTGTTCAGATCCAAGGCATTTCTGGATGGGCATTGCTTTTGTTTTAGAGGCTGCACAAGTGGATCACAAATTTTGGATTAAAACAAAAAGAGGCAGAATATGATTTTGCATGAGAACATGCGACTTCCAGAGCGGAGCTGCCTGTAAGATTTATGGTCGTAGTTGAACGTGTGGTTCCTTGTGCTTCAATTCTTTTACAAATTCTGATATTTTGAACAGGTTTCCAGTTCTAGTGAAGTAATACTATGTGTTTTACCTACCCATTCGAAAATCTGTTTTGATATGATATTCCTGTTTCATTTTCGTTTTTTCTTAATTTTTCTGTATTATGCTGCGAAAATCTTCTATCATACAGCTAATTCGCACAATTATGTAGGTATTAGCTCTATCCTTGAGCATAATTGTAAGAAAGCTCTCGGGTTTCGCACCGCTTTTACATCATGGGGAATTAAGTTTGATTCTAGTTATCTGTTTCACCAAGTAAAATATGATTCGATAGCCAAATAGATAAGTGCGGCGCCTCCGACCGTGGGTGGAGGCAGTGGCCTAGGGTTCAAATCTCCTGTTGCAATCTGTTTTTTTCAGCAGTCAATCTATTTCAAGAGTCTGGATTTTAAAGTTTGTGAATTATTTGGTAGCTTCTCTACAGCGGCCTAGGCGCTTGTTTCAAGTGTGTTTTGCCCGGGGATTAAAGGAAACAACTTCAAGATTTCAAATGGTAGATTTAGCAATTAATCTAACAGGTGTTTCATGAGCTTGAGGATTTACACAACAAACACATGGAGGGGAAATATTTACGACTAAAACAACAACCCGTGGATAAGCGTCTCACACAGTTGTGCTTATAAGTTCTTGACGAACTGCGTTGCAACTCATCATCCCGTAAGGGACTGCGCCCTGTACCACATGGTACTAACTACTCTGAACGAATAACGATAATGGGCAAGTAAACTGATCTTTAAACAATCAATTACTATGATTTAATATTAGTACTTGGGGCTTTCAAATGAGCAGCCCTGATGAAGACAGATTGACATTAAGTTACAACAGATAGTTTCGTTAGCATACGAACTCCATTTCCTAATTCCCATCAATGACATATAAACAGAATCCTAAGATTGTACGACCAGAGTCTCAACCCAAGCTCCTTAGACTTGTTTCATTATCGCCCTCAGCACGTCGCCTCATGTACATGTATGACGCCGCACACGTATTCGAATCTGCCTTTAGCATAGAGCCCCCTTTCGGCGGCCTCACGGACGCGTTGTCATATCTCTAGATCAGAAGGTTCCAGAATGTTGGTGCGACGTTGCCATATGTTGTCCCCAACGTTTTCCGTTTAGAGGAAGCGTATCTTATCTGACTGTCCGCCTATGAGCGGCGTATCTAATGCTTCGTCATAAATTCAATATAGATTTTATTTCAAGTGCTGGAAGTAGTAGTCTCCTCCCATAAAATCTGCTCTCAAGACAATGAGCGCTTTCATCACGACGGACTTTGGTTTTTGGCTTCGTAGCCCCCCGCATTTCATGCCTTGCTTTACTTGAGATCTACGCGTTGTAAAACTGCATCCGTGCATTTAGTGTGCACTGATTACGTAGCTGCGGAAATTTTCGTTTTATACTATTGTATGGTACAAATAGCACTTTATCCTCCGCGTTTTTGCGCATAACCGCCGTTATTTTGGACTACGAAGGGAAATTGTGTGAAAAATCAGTGAGAGTTTGACGTACGTGTTGTAAAATACTAATGATAAATAAGAGAGCAAGAAGAGTCGATTGAAAAGACATTGTATTTAGGACGCTTCGGTTCTGTACCCATCATCATCTGAAAGGCAAAAACTAAAAAAATCTGGAATGAGATACAACCATGTACAAGAGAATTTCTTCAACACAGAAGAATTTAAAAATTGCGGGAAAAAATGAATTGGTACTAAAAAAAAAGAGTTATGGTTTAAGAAACAGCTAATGGATGTGAACTTGACTGATTGCTAAGAGGTTTCAATTTTAAAATGAATAACGATTCTAACTGACTAGACTGTATCGCAAGACTGTATGGTTCCGCACAGCTGAGTATGGTGGATTGGTTAAGCGGGAACCAGTCCTGAAGCTCATCCTTGCGTGCTCAGCAACTTTTGACCTAACACTACGGGTAGTCATGCCCACATAGCCCGATGCAATTTGTGAAGATTTTCTGTCCTGAAGAAATTTTTTTTTATATGATTGTCCCTCATTCCAGATTTTTCTAATTTTTGCCTAATACTACTTCCAGCACTTGGCTGGTCGATGTAATCCTCAGTCCTATGTTATGTGTTAGGTTCCTTGTTTTTGACGAAGTGCCTAGTGCTTTCTCCCCTCAAGGGGCATAGGATCAGCGATAGGCAATAGGTTTAGGTTAGTTCTGTTTCTGTAGAACTAATAACCTAATCTAATCTAGTGTTTCTTCGAGTCAAAGATAGCAATGAATTTTTGAATTCTCTTGTTTGCGTTAGGTCGTACGTGTAACGGCTTCGCAGTGCTTCACGGAGATCCACAACCTACTGCGAAAACGGGAGTTGCTTACTGAGACTAATAGGGCCCTGATGGAGAAAAAGACGCGCGTTGACGCCATCGTCAGCAATATTGTCAAGTCGGGTGCTACCCAGGAACAGATACAAGACGTAAGTAAATTTATTTATAGCTTCCACCAACCAACGCCTGAAATTCTTTTCTATCTTTCATAACGTAATCGAGTTAAAGCACATGTGTATATTATGCTTACCCCATTGCTATGTTGTATTTCTGTTATCAGTGAGAGAAAATCAGAGAGATTCGAGTTATTTCTTTCATAAGCCTCGTTTCTAAATCTTTTCTTTCAGGTACAAAATGAAATCCTTCTGAAATTTCATGTACAAATGCTTTCATATTATTTTTGATGCTGCATGTCCAAGTAACATAACATTTATAGCATTAGTTTTCCTACCTCACATAGCCTTTCCAACTCTTCGTTATTTAAATTACTGTTGACCTTATAAATAAATGAACGCCTTGCTAAATATTGTGATTTAAAAAGGAGCAGGGGAAATAAATATTTGTGTACCTTGGAATTCTTCAGTTAACAAATTTTTAACTATCTGAAATGCAATATATCTACACTATATTTATATTTACATGTCTAAAATTAAAAAATACAAAAAAAACAAAAATGTCTAGTTATTTAATAATATAGGTACATACATTACATATTGTATATTAAACGTTGCTGTGAGTAATAAGTGAGCATCTTTTTATTTGCTTTATTCGTACTCGGACTCGTGTGCAAGCCGGTTTTCCACATTAACTTTTTGGTAGCGTTCTAACCGGGCAGTCAGGTCACCCAGAGATCTAACGATACTCCGACGGGGGAATGAAACACGCTTGTAATCATTTATCGTAAATTAATTCATTATGACAACTTCAGTAAAACGAGGTAAAGGGGGTAGTAAAAATTCCCCACGACTCGTAGCAATGAGCGTCGCACTAACTGAGACATGAATCCGCTGAAAGATTGGACGCAATTCAGTAGCCTAGTACTGAACTGATTTAACTCAGAATTTCCCCAACTCGGCCGCATTTGCGGACTTGCAGAATACAGTTACAGCAACTCGGTTTTAACCAATCACAAAATGAGCTGCTCTAGGTGAGTATCACAGTATTTAATTGGAGTTGATTTAAATACAACCAGGCTCCTTGTTCGAGGAAATTCTAACTTCTAGCAAGTTCTCGTTCTCGGACCTACGACAAAGTCCCTTGCCAAAATCGAGCCTAGCCTGACGCCCTACGTTTTCTAGCTCCGGCCTCTACCGCTGTCCCTATCAGACTGCGTCTGCTTTTTCAAAAATTGTCCCATCTCTCCTTTTATCTGCTAAGGTGGGCGTTGCTTCCCGGATATGGTGTGGTGTGCGTTGCTTGATTAGCTCTGTCTGTGCTTGGTCGATAAAGCGGCGTCCGATGCATGCACCGCTTCTCTCCTCTCTCTCTTACCCGCATTCTTTCGCACAGCCTGGATACAGTGTAGCCTACAATTTAGCCTGCTACAACGTGCCTACATAGATACAATGAACCCAGAAATTTATCTATTTTGTACAATATTTTGGGGTGAATATGATTATTTATATAAAGCTAGTTACAATTTTCAAAAAGCTAGAATTACTTTCCATGTATGGTATTCTTTACATAATTTCTACATTGTTGCGGTTACGTTTTTCAGAGGTCGATATGCCGTGTCAAAACACATTTTTCTTCCTTCAACGCTGCGACATCATTCAATGCGTTCAAAATCACGGTGAAAGTCAAAGAACTTTCAAACTTGATAAAAAAGTGAATATTAACATGTTGAATACGGTGCCTACCGGTGAGTTACGCCGCTTGTGACATGTTAAACAGTGTACAGCAAGTCTAGGAAAATGTCACAAAACCTGAAGACTTCATTTACTACCAGTGCTTTATTTGTTACAAGTATAAGAGTTAAGGAACAATGGAAAACCAAAGATTTTATGCACCATCAAATTTTTTTTTAAATCTTGAAAAAATTCAACAATCAAAATAAATCGAATGACCTCTTGCGAAGAGTTGCAAGAAGATTTACAGAATTAATATCATCCATAGATGTTACGCCATGAACTATAAACCGTGATCTTCGCAGGTATTAGCTGAATTCGAGCCCTCCAAGGAAAACATGTTTTTTAAATGATGTACTGGGGAGTATGCTTGGTTGTGATTCGTTTGTACTATACGACTAAACCAGAATTACTGTGCGAGAGTTTTATGAGCGGTTGACGACGTCAGAATTGAAGTATTTGGACGAAATTCAAAGAAGCATGTTAGGGGGGAAAACAGCTACTACCTTAGAACTGAACACAGTCCTTACTGTATGGATTGATCGTGGTAATGTCATTTACGGATGTTTTTCTACAAATGGAACCGACATTATGAAAAATGATGGTAAAATGAATCTAGTGATGATTGCGTGCTTCATTTGCAAAACATGTTATTTCAGAAGATTATATCTTCCTACAAGTTTAGCGACTTCAGGCTACAGCGAAAATGGCTGACTGGATATAGTGTAAAACTATTGAAACCGCATAGCTTGTCTCCAAACTTGAACCCAATGAAGAATTTGTGGTTTTATTTGAAAATTAAAATTCAATCTAGAGTTCTAAAATTGTTTCAGGATCTGACGGATATACATAGGTGAATGGAGTGAATGAAATTCCACGTGAAATCTTTCCTCACTTTTTATGTTTTCACCTTGACTCCAATTTTTCACCTTTTTCTTTCACCTTTTAAATATATATTTATAATATGTTGTATAATTTAGTGTTTATAATAAATATACAGTTCTGGCCAAAACTAAGCGACAGATTTACAATTCTTAGTATCACTTTTAATATTCATAGTACAAATACGCAATTTTAACATGCAGTAGTCATTACTCGACCGTATAACATTCTAAATTTTCTAAGACTCTGAGAGGGTACAAAAAAGTTTCAAGGTAAACAGTTTTATTAGAAAGTCCGAACTAGAAAAACTAAAGGATATTTCCAGAAATCTCAAGGATAAAAGCTTAAATTGGCTCAGTCAGCTACTTTTCTTAATTTTCGTATAAAGAAAGTCTTAAGTATTTTTTGTAAACATTACATTATTTATCGCCATGTCTAAGCGTGTAAAAGTAGATGAAACTCTGAGGGAATATATTGTTGCATTGTGCATGAAAAATTTCGATGTCAAAGATTGTTGTGAAAGTTGAACATTCAAAGACTGTTCTTGGGAGAATTGTGAAACTACAACGATTTGGGCCAGAGACCAACTGCACGTAACACCGGCAGACTCTAAAAAACGTCACCTAGAGAAGACAGATCCATCCAGCGTACCTCATTGAAGATTCGATTTGAGACTAAAGTTGGTATCTCAAGAAAAGTAAGTGAAACCAACGAAAAATGAGTATCTAGAAACACGGTTGCTAGACCTTTAGAAGAAAGAGGTCTCCTGGCACGAAGTACATTAAAGAAAACGCTGATTAGTAGAAAGGATAAAAAACCAAGATTAGTTTTCAGAAACAAGCATATCATCTGGTCCTACAAAAATTGGTTAAAATTATTTTTCAACGACGGTAGTAAATTTAACCTGTTCGTTAATGACAGGAAGAATTATGTGAAGAGGCGTGAAAGCGAAAATTTAAATCTGAGGTACTTGTACTTGAAGTTTCGGCCGTCAAGCCGAGACCAAACTGGGGTGCCACCGTAAGTGTACTAAGAAAACGGTCAAGTTCGGTGGCGGAAGTGTAATGGTGTTTAGCATGTTCTCAAGTCAAGGTACAACTCCTCTCATTCGCCTGTACGATTATGTGTATGCTGCCGTGTACAAAAACATAGAAGATCTTGTTGTGTCAGCTATTGAACATTCAGGAATAGAAAGGGCTGTAGTCGTGCAAGATAATGCACCTTGCCAGAAGACTAAGACCTTTGCGAGTTTCCTTGAACAATATGTTTTGATGTTATGGATTGGGCAGCACAAAGTTCAGACTTGAACCGCATCAGAGTGAAAGTAATGGCCAGAAATCCCATCAACTCAGAAGACTTACTGGAGGCATTTCGTGAGGAGTGGGCCAAAATAATGGTTGAAGACTGCCAAAAGCTCATTCAATCTTGTAGTTACAGATGTGTGGCTATTGTGAAAAATAAAAGTCTGTTCACTAAGTATTAGTTATGTGCATTTTGTGTCACGTTCAATTATATTGTTAATTAAATTATGTTGTAAGGTCAAAGTTTGTGTTCTATCCCTTAGTTTTGTCTGCTCTAAATTTTGTAATAAAACTCATTTCTTCATAACTTTTTCTGTTCACATTCAAACTCTTTGAAAATTTACAATATTTTAAGATAAGTAATGACTCCGCCACGTGAAAATTGCATATTTGTACCATGAATATTTAAAAAGATATTAAGATTTGTAAATCTGTCCCTCAGTTTTGGCTGCGACTCTGTAGTCTAAAGTATGTGGTATATACTTTAGTATTTATAAATATATACTAAAAATATAGTATATATGAATATATATAAAAACTAAAGTATATAATTTCTTTAGTCGCTAGACTTTCTTGATTTCTTGTGGGAATTCTGATCTTATGAATTTAACTAAGTACATATATTGTACTAATAAAGTTGTCATTTTTTAATTTGTCAAAGTTTCTTGAGTAAAGAATTCTATGGCGAATGAATATTTGTTTCCCTCTGCCTTATGTGTGCTCATGTTTTTACTATTACATCACCTTCGTTATGCTCTCCAGTTCTGTGTTAACTATAAAGTATTGATTTTCATCCTACGTGTTCCTTATAATCGTGCTCCATTTCTGACGGCTCTCCTCTGAACTCAAAATAACCATCTGTTCAGTTGATATGCTCTTTTAAGAAGTGACCTTCATTTGTTTCTGGGAAAAAACATCGACACACGTGAGTATTGAATGTAAAAAGATGTATAATTTGTACAAAATGTATCCAATGGTTTTATTTCAAAATTGCTGTGTAAATTATGAAAAAAAATTTTGAATTGATTTCATCGGAGGAAAATCAAATCGTATAATGAGAGTTATTAAAAAGGCTATGGGAACTATCTTGTTTCCATAAATATATTAATAAATTCCACAGCTTTCGAGCATATATGTCACTCATCTTCAGTAGGAAATTCTAAAAAGAAAAACAAATTTGATGCAGAACAGTTCAATACAATATTCTTGAAATATGGCAGAAGAATAAACTTAGAAATCAACCTGTTGCATTGAAAAGCTAAACAAGTACTTGAAGTGATGCCTACCTGCCATGATCATGGAGTGACGGATTGTGCTTGTGAATTAAAATACTTTCTAGTGTTCTTGATTGAGGTGGTGAAGCTAAAGGCTTTCTAGTGCGATGGAAGATCCCTTTATATTCAGTAACGCGGGTGTACGGATGATGTATATCTCTTCGCAGTAGCTGGCAATACTCTGGACACACGAGTACCAATATACAACGTTGCTGCCCATTAGAGTCGGAAGCCGACCTTTTACCATGAAAAAACTGCCAATAGGAAGGATATTGCGAAAAATGAGGGTAATGTGTTCTTGAATTATGTATGCTATTTGTTTTCCACCTGATCTTCAAGTTAATATCTGATCTTATGTATGGAATTGAACATAAGATTAATTTCTTGGATACGGTACCATATACCTGTTCAGTATTGAATGCAATGTCAAGGTATGTTTTGTAACAGGCTTCAATTATTTCAGAAATTGGACGTTTGGTCGAAAATCTAATTTTTAAAATGAAAAAAACGGAAGGTCGAGGATTTCGAGCAGATCAACTATTCATATTTGTTGGACTATTTTGAAATAGTTTCATCTGGCATCCCCAGAAGGACACATCTTGAATATCTTGAAGTTGTTTGGGCCTCTATGCCCTGGCCACCCTGGAGTGCCGCCGG
>VOMN01103084.1:0-50813 GCA_014899125.1 Orchestia grillus
ATTTCATCTTTCTACGTTAAATACTTTTCGAGTTATGAGCGTTTACTTTTACCAACTTTTTTTTGGGTCACCATGTAGAATGCTGCATAACAGTATTCGGCACATGAAAATGCGTCGAATTAAAGCTAGAAAAATGCAATACCTCAGATTTAAGTTTTTAATATACATTCGTTTGACATACTTGTCGAGGTTAACTTCTAATTTGTGCGCAAATTGCGAAAATGTTTGAGAAAATGTTAACTTCTTAGTTAATACGTTCTTCCAATTCGATAGTTATATCAAAATGTTTACTTCTTAGTTAATACGTTCTTCCAATTCGATTGTTATATCAGAATCTCAGCGAATGAATTCGTGTGAAATTTAAAGTAAGAGCAAATAAAGATTTCTTTACATAAGCTCCATGGATAAAAAATTAGTCACCTGTTTTTACTACTTCACGAGCACGAATAATAGCGGCAATTCAGAGCGGCATTAAGTCAGAAAGTGTCCTACTGCACACCCGGTCGATTATTTACACACTGCCTGCCAAATTAGTATAGAGGTTGGTTTTTCAGTATTTAAAAAACCGTACATTCAATTCCAATAATAGTTTCACTAAACGTCGTCACTAATAACATACGGAATCAGAGAAATATCCGTACTGATCTGCACGATGGGAACAAACTGGCGCTATTACTATTTTCACGGTGAATCGAGCGTGCCAAATTATTAGAAAAGTGTAAGAAATTTAGGAGAAAATGGGCCGTAAACGCATTTAAACGACAATGAAAATAAAGTTATTACCTAAGAACTCTTTAATGGTAAAACTACTCGATAAATCTATAAAAATATATAAAGGTGTCCCTAAGAAGTGAAGTTCACCACAAACCCTACAAAAGTATGGGCAGATAAAGGCAAGTCGAGAGTTATTTCACGGCGTGTATATTGCCAATTAAACGAGAAGCTACGAAGAACCCTGGATTTACCAGTCAAGAACTTTTTAGTCGCACTGGGGTATCCAATGTCTGAAAGTACTCGGTATTGGTATCTGAGGAATATGGTAAGTCCCGTGAAACCAGTCGCAAAGCCTCTGTTGACGAGAAATCGTTTCCAAAATAGATTGAAATGGGCTGAGGATAATCTGAAGGTTGACTTTTCTGAAGTTTTGTTCACAGACGAAACTCGTGAATAACTTGATGGCCCAGCTGGATGGTGCAAAGGTTGGGTAATAACCGGACAGAATCGTCATCAGCGTTTGAGACGCAATTAAGGTGGTAGAGGCATAATGATCTGGGTTGGTATTAATGGAGGAACATTTGTCGGCCCATGGAGAGTGCCAGATGACGTCAAAATGACTGCTGATGCTTATATAGCGTTTCCGAAGGAGCATCTTGAACCGTGGTTGAAAATGCAAAGAGCTACCTTTAGAAGGACTATTATGTTTATGCAAGATAATGCTCCCTCACATGCTTCAAATAAGACCACTGAAAATCTTTCACAATTAGGCTCTAATTGACTTCGGAAAAAAGTAGCCAACAAATTCTTCGGATTTAAACAGAACTGAAAACCTGTTTAGTATAATGAAGCAAAGACAACGCCAACGGACGCCAATTCAAGAGCAAGGATGAGTTGTGGGAAGCACGTCTTGAAGTATTTCGTGGTATTACAACAGATGACATCCAAAAATTAAAAACTTCAATGGATCGTTGACTCACCAAAGTCATTTCCAAACAGGGAAAACGAGTTTTCCACTAATTTATTTAAAACTGTACCTGTGTTTGTATTTTTATTAAACATTCGATTATCTTATCATCTTCTTTAGTGCATAAAAATTCGTAGGCTTCATTAGTACACGTTTTGTTTGCTCAATTCTGAGATTCTACTAAACTTCTATAATAATTTGGTACACTTCAATTCAATATGAAGAACACGAAAATAGCGCCAGTTTTTTCCATCATGCATGTCAGTCCGAAAATTATACTGATTATGTTATTACATTGCAGACGTTGTGTGAAAATTTTATTTGAATTGAATGTACGATTTTTAAAAAGAAACTCGAAAATAAATTGGCACGCTGTGTATACGTCAGGTAACAAAGAGCAGCGAGTAAGGCCAAAGTAAAATTACAGGTTTTACTGCGGGCGACTGAAAGAAACAGTGTTGCACCAGCTGCTGTGAAACACGGAGCGCAAAAGTCCAAAAAATGCGCTCACAATACTGAATCATGATGGCAATATGAAAGTTATCGAAATAAAATCTGAAGAATGCCACTTATCTTCATGAAAATCGACCAAAAAAAACCTGATTTTAGTCGTCCATTGAGGTACAATCAAAGTGTACAATAGAACCTCTAAGATTGAGGTAACAGAAGCTTTAGCACTAATAATCGCTTACAGTCGTCAGACAAAGCATGAAAAAAATGCATTTCAATTAGTAGGGCAAGAATTTTTAAGATTGCGTAATAGATTATTTGTTAACTGCTGTAGCCAGGCTGAAGCAGTTCCTTGGAGGCAGAATGTGAAAAAAGAGATGAGTTGAACAAAAAAATTTGCGAGCAGCGCAGCTATTTTATTCTGAAATTATTGAATAATAAATATGGAACAATTTCTCTGTGTTACGTAAGCCCATGAACATCTGATTCAACCAGAATTATTGCATCTGCGGTTGGTTAGTTGAGACCCTCATCACTCGCTGTAACTCCCGCAACTACAAGGACAAGTGAAGACCCAATAACGTCTCCTTAACCCCAAAAGTTGAGCAAACGAGACACGTGACGGCAAGAGAACTCGAGAGGAAGAGCTCAGGAGAACCGCTCCTATCCTGGCCGCAGGTTGGCAGCGGCGGCACACAGCTGGCACTGGGCCCGCCCCTCACCCGCACGGCTCCACTGACTCACAGCCGTAACCGTGACTGCTGAGCAGTCGTCCATTTGACAGCCGTGTAACCGTGATCGTGTCACCACAATTATTCTCATGAACCCTAAAGTTGCAACTGAAGCAGGTTTCGCAGCGTCCCTGAGGGTTACAGTGGTGACAACCTACGAGTACACTAGCGATGTGACTGGATAACAGCTAAAAAGAATTAGTAATTTGACTTCCGTGAGCGTTTTACGGCAGCCACAACCGGCAGTACGCAGCCGTAACAGTAGAGTGGCGAAGTAGGTTTTGAAACTTAAAAACCAGTAAATGGCGATGATCATGTGAATAATAGCCTAGCCTTAAGAGAGGTATGTCGCATTATGTTGACATTCACACGGCTTCTTCAATAGCTAGACACAAATGAAAGGCTACCACCCTATCATACACACATAAACTATTTTAACCAAGTAACATAACTGCTCGGAACTCGTCTCATTAACCCACGCATGATGAAATTTACTTCTCGATAAAAACTAACATTTTTCATTGTTTAGTGTTTGAGCATTTAAATAACTGTTTGAGTGAAAAAACATAAATAAGTAAACTGTAGCCAGTGCCTTGCGCTTTGCATTCGTTGCCAGACGTTCAAATGCGACTTCAAGCACGTTTCAAAGTAAACAAATACAAAAATAGCATTACCTACCTCCGCAAGCGCCTTTGCGACCCGACATTAATGAATTTAACATGAAAAGTCTGTCAGCGCTGCTTCCCATGGGACAACCTTACGTTTGAAGCCCTTGAAGTCATCAGAAGCCACCTGCCGCAAGCCCCCTGATCAGTTCAAAAGAGACTGAGTGGCCTCGATCACACTTACGCATAACACGAGGCATTGTGCAGGCCTTGCAATTATACTCATCGTTTGTCTACCACCATTGACGTTACGTCAATACAATGCTGCATCCGGTTACACAGCAAAAACGCTAATTTCTGGCAATCCTGCTGCTGAGAAGAAAAGCATTATTTGTGCGATGCATATTTCATGTTAAGTAGTTCCCGATAATGCACCGACTAAACTTCAATAGAAGCCGCAATTTCATTAACAGCTTCTGCAATGAAAACAGAGCGCTGCCAATATGAATTGCAGCAGCTCCCGTGACAACAAAGAACTCAACGCTGACAATATTCTTTCCCTGCGGCGTGACAGAAGTTCGATTTGACCTCATTCATCACAAACAAAATTTGGGGATACCGCCTAATGCAACTCTTCCCCCGCTTCAATCGCATAGGTGCTGAGGCTTTATCTGGAAAAACGGTGCTGAGTCATATTATAATTTAATTATAGAAATAGTGCAGTTCATGCTAGATGTATAATTAGACGACGTATTTTATTCGTCCTTCTTGACACTCGACAGTGGAATGCAGCCTTGACTTTGTCAACCTCTTTATATCACAGGGAATGAGTAGCTTCAGCACATATGTATAATATTACATCGTGCAAATAGAAATAGGCTTAGTCATCGTTAATATCACTAAATTCATCGACGAAAATACCCTCCGATTTCTGTCCCACCAGGGACGACGCATTCAGTTAGTGTTTTGTGGTTACTCTGAAAGTTAAAACTTAATTCTGGTTAAAAATGCCACTTCTCAAGATAATAAAAAGTTATCTGAAAAATATTACCAGGGCGAGAAAATGAAGTTTCGAGACACGTGCCCACACATTCTTCGTCCTCTATTACGGGGCAAAGCCAATTTCCCTCGTGCTTATGCACCTGACTCAGCCTCATGCCGCCTACGGCTGCCTTCGTGAGTCAGAAAAGTTTTGTCAACACCTTCATATCCACCGCGAGAATCTAGATCTAAGGAAGTGAATCGCTCATTAAGTTTTTTTTTATCTCTTCAGTAGAGCCGGAGTTGGATTAGTCTGATGGCAATCAAAGTAAGCGACCAAACTCGATTGCTAACACATTTACGCGGAACTGTTTGTTGTCTTCTCAGAGCGAGTCATTAGTATAACGCTATGACGATATTATTTTTTATCATTTTACAAATGGATGTGAATGTAAGCAGCCGTAGTTCTATTCCTACCTAAGATCAGCAGACGCAGATTTGAAACGTACTATAATGGCACCATGCATGGCTCTTCACTGCGGCCAGGGAGAACAAACTTTGTTCAGCCGCCTACGCTGGGAAACATCATTTCAAATATCAATGGGAACAGTCGATCGCATTACTTTTCCACTAGATAATATTTAAAATAAGCGACCGAAATTGAATTTTCTATAAGTTTCTGGCCGGCAAGTCGTCAACCGACCGTCGATGTAATATCTGGACGTATGTCGTGTTACACTCCTAAAAACTGTTATCATGACGCTTATAAAAACAGTCATCTTTATTAGCGTCGGGGTGTACGGACACAGTATGGACACACAAATTTCTGTCAAGTAATCGTCCAAGAAACAAGAAAAAAAAACGAAGTCTCGAGAGCAAGCAGTTACCCAAAGAAAGCAAGGCACACAAACACTGCCACAATTTCTAGAGGCGTAACCAGAGTCACGATGGCGCTAGACTGAATGTATGACTTCGTCTCCTTTGCTTCTTAGAAATCCAATTGAAGTCTGCCTAATTTCAAAATTAAACCTGTAGAAGTACGTTGATCTTTGACTCTACAAATTCAACTAATTTAAAGAGTAAAAATCATTCTGACTTGACCCCTGCTGCAAAGAAATGAATCATATTGATTGCGTATCAGCATGAGAAAAATTAGCAAAAAAAATCTTATGCGAATACAACTTACGGGTGTTTTCAGAGGGCAAGTGATAATTTACTTTCGAATAATTATACATAAATATCGTAATAATTTTTCTATGAGATAATTTTGCAGAGGGTTCATGAAATTGCATAGCATGAATGTTTAAAATCCGAACATGCTGGACCTCACATGCGGACATCAAAGTAACTAGTGCACAAACAACACTCGAGCTTCTCGAGATTTCCGAAATTTGGGAAGCCACAACAGTAATATACTTCAAACACCTTGTGCATCAGCAGTGCATGCGAAGTTATCTAATTCACATACGAGTATTAAGATCGACCACTATACTCAAATACAACACCGTTGGAGAACGAATAGCGTAACCTAAGAAACAAAAGTTTAATTTCGACGGAGTAGTTTAAAATTTTCAACAAGATTAATTTGCTAATTATAAGTAAAATTCATCGGTTGTTTGTCAGGGAGACGGATCTTCCCCTTTAGAATCAATTGTGACGTTGACGGTATAATAAAATCTTTAGCTCAAAAAATTCGCGCATAATTTGGCGATATCTTTGTCAAAATATGTATGCTAACGAAACAAGTAAATTCTGTTGACTTGCTCCAGGAGTATAGCATCTTCAATATATTCTTAACGGCATATAGAAGCCGAATATCAAGTCTTCAAACGTGATTGGCCTCATTTTGAGTAATTTTTTTGTTAGCTGTGTGTAATAAAAGGAGTGAGAAAAGCCTTAGTTATCACCTGCTGAAGCTCATCGACGGCTAACCTGGTGCGACTTTCTGTAAAACTCTCGCAAGACAACAACAAGATACGACTTACCGAGGCAGGCAGGCTGCCACGCAGCGAGTTAGTGCGCAACCCACCTATTCTGGGCGAGGTAACCTCGGATCTTGGCAGCGAGATTTGGGCGCAAACTTGCTTGAACTCATAAAGCACTCCCTAATGCTTTCGCTCGAATAATGTCCACTTCTCAGAGGATGAGCTAGACAAACTTGCGACTAATTAGATGGAGTCATCCTTTGACTGATGAACACAGTCGATGAGATGACAAATAATTCCTCGGGATACGGATCAACACATAAAAATATTATAATATCGTGGGCGCTAAACGAGATTGGCTTTCAACTTGAAAGTAGGATACGTACAGCTTATATGAAGGGTTGATCATTTAAGATCCTTAAAATTGTTGTGTTACCAAAATACCTATGAATTTCCTGTTTTCTTTCACCTCTCGTCTGGCGCTCGGCCCAAATGTCAACAGCACTACACAAATATTTCAAGGAAAATTGGGGCAAATTTTCATCGAAATTTATCCTATAAGAGTTAAAATGACCGCTTTAGTGATATCTCGGACACCTGATAAACCATTTGTTTTTCGGATATTCGTTTCATCTACCATCATGATATTTCTGGGAAACGGACATGTTATTAACTGGGCACCAAGGTTAAGTTTAAACAGTACCTTGAAAATTAAAAATGGAAATGTGTACGTGATATTCGTAAAAAATCGTTTATTTTGCGTGTCCCTGCCTAGTGTCTAAGTGTGTACCTCTCGTTTGTTAATACCTAATCAAAATATCACTTTTACGCAACATGAAAGTATAACTTCATGGGGATAAAACCACAAACTTTTGATGGATATTTAACTGGCGACTGCATATAATGTACAGGGTGTCCATAAAGTCACTTTACCATATCAACATTTATTACAAATGCAATTGATAAGATATTTTATTCAGATTTTTTCTATTGTATTCAGCGTTTATTAGAGTTTTTAACCGCGTTTTGTATTTGGGTGTTTCAGGAATCCTGTTCGTGAAAGAGGTGATGTTAAATGGACCCCTAAAAATGGCTACCTCGTGAAACGGTAGATCATACGATCTACCCGTAAAACAGGTTTACAAGCAATCGAATTTTGAATAATTTTCCAAAGCATAATGAAATATGTGGGTCAAGTATGTGTACATTTCTAACCTACTCAAATGAAAATATTTTTTCGTCCAGTGAAACATCGAAGAAGTGTTGGTAAAATTAACGAAGTTTTACTTGTTCAGTAACAAAAGAGCATCGTCATTTGTACCAGGCCGTAACTCAGCGTCGTTACGATGATTGAGTGTATGGGTTTGCCAAGTTCCAAACAAACCTGCACCATGACTTTACGGCCGATTACACAGAAATGGCTCTAGCTTCGCGTTGAGCGGCGAATTTGCCGGCGTTTCTTTGTCAGGAGAAATTCTCTCATGCGCAGTTCGTAGCCCTGTTCTAGACGCAATCACGAGTGTACGCTGCACTAAGTACACGTCATGATTATTTTGCTACAGCTACACGGTAAGTCGTTTTTGGGTTTTAATATCTACTGTAAAGTTCATATCATTAGTTTTCGAACAACCTGTATACAGTATAAGGTATGCAAAGCCCTGTTGATGTAGCTAGAAAAGCTAGCTCTGACGGTGACATTAAATCAAAAGCGTTATACCACTAGACCTGATGCGACAGTAGACGCGAGAAGCGACAGTGGTAGCTAACCACTGAAACCTCCACATCCAAAATGAAAATAAATCTAATTCCAAAAATCTTGCACTGTGATATTCTAGCTCAATTTAAAACAAGATTCACACACAACACTTCAATGACATTTAAAAATAGTTATTATTGAGCTTACGGGAAATTGTTGCGACCACACGAGGCACACGCGTTAAAAAAAAAATATACGAAAAAAATAAAATTATTATCTCCGCTTTGGGAGACCAATAAATATATTCGATTGAAAGGAGCGGAGAATGAAGCATCTGCGTCGTCCATGTTCAAAACCGTTAGAAGACATTCCGGCAACGCTCGAGAGGGCGAGCGTCTACGCACACGAGCAGAGTTCTAAGTAGGACCAATCGAGCCCACCGCCACCAAATCCCGCTCACCGGACTTCTATCTTAATTACCTCTAAATTAAGGTTTTCTTCAGTATTATTTTGAAGCTTATCGCATTTTAATTTGAATACAAACTTGGCCTGGTTTTTTGGATTTAGAAATCCTAAAAATCTCACACAAACTCGTATTTAACAGTTACGAGACCGTCACGTATCTAAGCCCTAAAGCCCCAGCGGCGGGCGAGGAGAATCCTGAGGTTTGAGGGTCATTCGGTTCCCGGGCGTCTTCGTGAGAGGCGGTGCCTACGCCTCTGGGCATTTTCTTAATTACTCACCGCGCACAAGACGCAATATGACGCTTTGGTTACTTGACTCCATCGGAGTCGACCCATACGACTCCTCGTGAGGTGTTAGTTTGAATGCACAGATGTGCACACGCCTAATTAATCGCCCATAAACTTTATGCCGCCCAAAGTCTACCATTGGTGGGGCAGTTCCATCAGCTAATCCATCGACTCATCTCTGCGAGTCTTGTATCTGAGTCGCTTTCCTTTCAGCATCCTAGGATGTGTAGGATATTTTTATTATGTTTCCTAATTTGTCCGGCTCTATTTTAATGTGTTCTTTCCAATGGACAACGGACGATTCCGAGAATATATCGACCTAACAGTCAAAAAATGCCAGCTGGATCTTGCGAGTCTTAAGGACACGAGAATCAAAACTGATGCTTTCGCTGTTCAGGGCGCTGATCCTACCCCTGGCCAAGTACTGTTAGCAATTATGGAATCCAGGTACCAGAGAAAACATAGTGAAGCAGGAAAGTGTACAACGAAATTTTACGGCGAAGATTCGTAAGGTCTAAGGGCTGAACTACTGGGAACGCCTGAAATTTCTATAACTGTATTCTCTCCAGCAAAGAAGGGAGATATATTTTATAATGCACACGTGGTTAACGATCGTGGATTAGTACCAGACTTCAAAAACGAGACCATGAGGCTGCGCAAAAAGCAGCACATTCGTTTCGACAAGATGTGTATTGTGCCGACGCTCAATGCGAGGGCGGCTGGCAGCGTTCGGACTAGACAGTCTTTCTCCGTAATGGGACCCAGACTCTTCAACTCTCTGCCTAAAGATCTGAGAGAATTCGACGGTTCCCAGGACGTCTTCAAGAAGAAGCTGGATAACTTTCTACATATTATCCCTGATCTATCCCTCATTATCCCTGATAGTTAGGCCTCCCTTGCCTCACTATCATCAGACGGCAGAGGGAAACAGTCTCATTCAGCAGCTCGCGGATATGCGACGGCACACCATGCACACAAAGCGGCGGCACCCTAGTGTGACCCGGGCATAAAGGCCCAAATAATTTCAAGGTATTCAAGGTTTCCGATAGCTGACGAGCGATTAAATTTCTATGTTGCTGATTAATTAAAACTCCCATACGGTTCGTTCCATATTGTTAGCATTTATTTCATTAAATTTTAGAAACATAAAGGTTCGTTACAACCTGGGTTCTGACTAGTAAATTTCTAGGTGAACAATGAAAAACTCCTAATCCCGGAATTCACGAAATTTTAGAGATTGTGAGATTTACATAAAAGAAAATACCTCAAGTTCATTGTGCCTCAATCACTCCAACCCTTACCAATCATTTCTTTCATATTGTTCGGTCAATTTAACCCTTAAATGCATGCATTTATCTATAGGATAAACTAAATATTTTGAGGGCAATTCTACATTATAATAGGCCAGTAAGCCCATAGATCAAATTAGATTAAAAAATCTTCAATTTAATTAACTAAATTGCTAGCTGTATCATACATGATACAAAGCGAGACTTCCGGTTATTCCATCAAATTGCTAGTTGTATCATATATGATACAATGCGAGACTTACGGTTATTCCATCAAAGTGTTAGTTTGAATCATTTATGATACACGGTACATAAGGGTTAAGAGTAATCACATGACGACTGACAATTAAATAACGTAAGTCATGTCAATCATAGCTCAATTAAAAATAGCTTCCTAAATAAATTGAGATGGTGGCAGCCTATCATAAATTATTTTATTTCAATTAAAAGTGCCCGTCCGTACGGAACCCAACACGAACTCGCATCGATCAGAATATGCATGACGTATTAAATTAACAGTATATCATCGCTGTCCATATCTACTATCAACTTAGATAGGCCATAACAAAATTTTAAAGAAATAAAGTAAAACTTTCAGCTTGAATTTTTTCTTGCACTCATTTATATCTCAATCAATTAGTTTTACTGGTGTACATCATACAATATTTTCACGTTCACTGTTCGTTCTTTACACTTATCTAATGACCAACTTTAGATTCACGCTATTTTTAAAAACAGAAAAACTAATTTTCCGTGTTAATAAAAAAATAGGTCAATCTATCGAGTCTACTAAACAAACTTATCAGTTACCACTTTGAAACGAAATTTTTAAACGATCATTTTGAGCTACAGAAATCCTTGAAATTCGGCATAACGGCGGCATTTTCTAGCGCCAAATGCTTGCAAATTTTAGATTCGTGAGATGATGCAAAGAAGTTCAGGCGGATTTTATGTCATCGCATAAAATTTTGCCCCGAAATAAAAGCAGTGAACACTCGATGCGCACGCACAGAGAGCCTGTGCCGAGCAGGTAGTAAATTACAGGAGGTAATCAGTAAATCAACAGCACCTCAGCCCTACAGTGCATGAGTTTTTTCCGAAAGATCCAAAGGGGATACAATTTTCCCGATACAATGTCTTCAACTACGTATCGGAAGCCCTTGCATAACATTGTGAATGTATTTTTCGGAAAATCGATTACATTTTCAACATAACGGACAAGAACAATTACTTGCTCAGTTATTTTTGACAAGCAAGTTCTGATTTACGGGCGATTCTCCTTTGATGGGTAGGTCTTCAATTGCGGCTAAAAGTATTCAATATTTACTGGGTCTCCCGTAGTTGTTTTATGATTCGTTATTGTTTTCAGTATTCAATTACCGAACATTTTAAAAACAAAAAGCATTAGCAAACAACGAAGGCGAGAAAGAAACGTTATGATACATACAAAATTAACCTCAAACCATTAAATTTCTGCGAATTATCTCTCCACAATGTTAATTTTCAGACGAAAACGGTAAAAGATAAAAATTAGATTGAAATATATTCACTTCACTAAACACTAGAGTGTAGCGCTGGTGCTTATCAGCGTCTTTTAGCCTATTTACAATGCCCCGATTTATTTCTGTAGTTCAATTTAGTTCAATACCTTCGGTATTGTTCAACATTTATCATATTTCCACAGAGCAATCTCAGCATTCACTGTAGAAGCTCACTTGAACGCAGGGATAACGGCGTCATAGCTTTTATTACACACAGCTAAATCTTGCCTCAAGCGAGACAATATCAGCTTCATAGTCGTAGTAAAATTTGCCTTGCATGCAGCGATGTCGCCTTTTATTTAAAAGTTTTCAACACTAGACGCTCGTTTGTACCGGATTATATTGAACAAAAAAAATTATTTTACTATCTATTTATACATCCATATTAAGAGTCGATATGAAGATCGAGATTGAATATTGATATCACGAGTGTTTTCCAACACAGAAAACAGTTGTCTTTGTTTTTTGCTGGTGTCTGAGTGGGGCACAAGCAACTGTTGTAGTGCTAAGGTTCACTGATGTTTTTACTTCATTCGAAACCGTGAACTCTAGACCGCCATTTCTGTGTCAAAAGAAATAGTCCGGGTATTTGATTTGATGCGCATTCAACAGGACCATTAAAATAAAACAATAGCACATGCAATGCCAAATAGGGGCAAAGCTTTCAACTTCATCAAAAATTGATTATTTTTGATCAAAGATACAACTCGTAGATTCGCTTCTAATGAACTGCAACATGGCAGGAAGTAATCGTGATGTATGTAACAGACAGCCAAAGGGATAATGAATATATAGATAGTCATATTAATTCTCATAGTTTTTCATGCTTCTTAAACATGGAAGTTGGCGCGCAAAAACATTGTGATCGAAGTCCACAAATTCCTTATAATCCACAGTCTCTCGTAACGAGACAATATCTGCAACGGTTAGAATTTTCACTCAGAAAGTAGTTGAGAATCGTTCCTGGAGGAGCAATATAATGGCTTCAAAAGAACCTAAATCTTTCATGTGCGACAGAACCTGCAACAACTTTCGCAGTCTCCTACTCCAGCTCGTAACACAAATAAGCGAAGTTTTGATTTCTCATCAGTAGCCGGGACTGAGCAAATCCACCATTGTTGTATAAGCGCGCTGTTGCCAGAATTAACGAACAACATTATGGTTTAGTCTAAAAAAGCATACATAAAAAATGGGCCATACGAGTGAAGTTTACTCAGCGTTTAAATTATAATTATAGAATGGTGGAAAAATGAATTATACGTAATACTATAAATGAGAATTAAAACCGCTGGAAAATATGGTTGGGTCTTAAATTCCGGGGTATAACGCAAACGTGATCTTCATTCCTGAAGAGGCATGCTGCTTCACAATCACATCAAAAACAATAAAAAACAAGTTGCCACGAAGTAAATAAGTCAAATTTTTAAAATAATGCTTTAAAACAAGGTCAAATAAATACAGCACACTACAAAACAAGGGGAAAGGAAACAGAAAATCATGCACTAAAAATTCATGCAAGCAGGAATATTCAAGTCAAACTTACCTTGCGCAGCGCATGCGGAGAATAAGTAGAATCTTCTGGGCTCTAACTCAGGCGTGTACTGAATTTACGTCAGTACTAAATTCGTGGTGTTTTTATAGTATGAATGTACAAATCGCATTACTCCTACACGAAAGACTACAAATGTATACATTATCATTTAAATGTAGAACTATACAACAGTCATTATCCGAATGTGAAGATGCCGATTAATTATTATCCCTACCTTGTGTTCAATTATTAATTAGTAAAATACAAGAAGTGTCCCATGACAAAAGTACGCACAGAGGTCGATATTGCATGGTTCAGGGGTGCTATGGAGTAATCAATTACTGTTACATCGGTCGATGTAGCTACAATAACCCTGTATCCAATAGTTAGTGGGCCGAAATAAGCCATATTATAAAGGTAGGCAAAATTATCGATTTCCAATAAAATTCTTCTTTTAAATAGAGCTTTCCAGCGATAGCTACAACCATCAGTTTCAGAGGAATGTAAAAAAGAACATACATACAGATATACATAAAAGTGGAGTGTAGTATTCTTGATATACAGTACAAAGAATAGAAATGAACCCTCCTGAGGGTGGGACAAGTGCTATCATTCAAAAGAGGCCTGTGAATCGCAATGCTTTCTAATGTTTTTCAATCACTAACACAACGTGCTCTCTTAAACGACAGCACTTGATCAACCCCACTCGGAATATATAGTCAGCTTCGAAAATATTTGTACACTAAGGTGAGCTCATTTTTATTCTTTGCATAGTATTTCAAGAATATTGCATTCCACTCGCAAGTATATTTATATGTACACTCTGTTTTCTTTTGTCAGATACTGATAATGAGCGCAGCTATCACTCAAGAGTTCTTTTTTAAGTAAAGAATTTCATCGGGACTATGCTTTTGCCTTCCTTTATAATTTAGTTTATTTTAAAACCAAAATTTCCCACTACAAAGTCAATTAGGTGAATTCTATTCAAGTACGCCGAATTGCAAGCTCTTGGAGCCGAGCTAGTCATCTTAGCGCCAATTTGAGTTAGTGTCACAGTCTGGAGCCCTCAAAGTGTGAGGCATAAAAGCCTAGCAGGCCTCGAAACTCGAACCCAATTAGTGCAACATGTGTAGCCGTTTAAAGAAATAGGTTCCACCGCAGCAATGAAACCAATAGGTATCCCTGTCTAGAAAAAGGAGCAAGAAAAGGATAGGAAAAGTGGATGAACTTTTCGCATCGTTTATTGCATCGAAGTCACTGTTAATATCCGATTTAAAGGTCCTTCACGGCTAAATCAACTCACTCGCATAAACTTTTCGAAATAGTAAAACAAATGTACCTATCCTTACCGAACACAATTTTTCGTGGATAACTGGAGGTTTATACTAAGTTAAGCTTCTGAGTGAAAAGAGCAGAAAGAATTCGTTACATTAAATAAGGTAACGAAGAGTTAACGGTAATCTGAAACTGAGGTTGTAAACTGGAAGATCATTTTGACGAATATTAGGTTTATGTACCACAGAAAATAGTATCAACTATAAATACATAACACGCATGTTTTTGAACAGTGGAAGAGTTTCTGTCACAGATCAGTTATGCGTTCACAAATCGGTGAACTGTAAAGACACTCGCGTGATTTGTTACGGAATACTAGAACAAGGCACCCGAGCAAGGCAAAAATGTTATTTCAACTAAATGTTCCCGAAACTGAGCATAACTGACGAGGAAAAATGTACCACCTACAAGCTAGCACCGATACAGCGGATGAGATTCATTAACAGGTGGTTGATTTGATCGCATATATGTACAAGTTAGCCGTGGCATCTTCAGAGAACTAATCAACATTCAGAACAGATAAAATCAGACAAGAATGTACATTTATTACGCACTGTAAAAACCTTCGTAAGAGATATAAGGAGGCTGGTACGAGGAATATACAAGAAGTAAAATAATGAACAAAGCAGAAAATTCAAGAATCCCACAAGTAACGCTAAGGAGAGAAGAAGCAGAGGCAAGACTTGCTAAATCTAATGTCAAGTTTACAGAACGCAAACACAATTTCATACAGGCCCATACACTTAATTACCCTTAATGGCAGTAGAGAACCAGCTAAGTTATCAATAAATGTAAAAAGAAATACAGAATACAGATACAATACTTCTACGCAGGGCTTTTATACCGATAATAGCCATTACATGCTCAAACGCAGGTGTGGAACCCGAAAATTACAGGCCAGAGGTGCAAGAACAAATTTCTATGTCATTCAAAGATAAGAACAAGACGAGATAATCTAAGACGGTGGCAGCAGAGGGATGTGCCTCGCTCCCCAGCCTCCAGCCTCCGCCGCTGCAGTGCCAGCAACTTGTGTCCTAACCAGGGCAGTGTTGGTAGCAGTTTCTAACGGTCTCTTAATTGATGAATGTCATGGGCCTTGTTAAGTAATATAACAATAGCAAGTATTTACATAGAAAGATATAGGAGTGAATTAAAGACGAAGTCCCTGGTTTCGTCAAAATTTAAGAAAGATAACAACGGAGATGCCCTCAGCCTCGATTCTGTTTTGTGAATTGTGTATAGAATATAAACTTGAGCTTTCCAAAAAATGGCACAATAGGTTGCAATTGATGCTGGATTTTGGTCAAATTTAGGTTTACACTACAAATGATATTTTGTAGGCTCTTGTATTCTCATATTGTTCGAGTAAGAACTATTATGAGTTTTACGAAATGTTCAGGGTTAATAACTATGTAAAAATTAGTGAACATTTCGTGAAATGCAATATTATTACACATTAAATCGTCCGCCCGATTTGAGAGAGAACCTATTAAACTAACTCGAATCATATTGAATTTATAAATACAAATGCGTAAAAAAGCGGTTTCGAGTAACCAACAAGTTTGCGTAGGTTAGGACAGCAGAAGTCTTGAGCTAATACCAAATTTATAAGAGACGGCTCAAAAGGAACAGCCTACAGAGGTCCCAAACCTAAAACGATTATTATTAGAGAGAGAGAGAGATTCCCCGTGTGAGGCGTTAGGACACCTCACCAGAGCCCGTAGTTAGGCCCAGCACGCGGGGATGGCGCGAGGGGAAGCTGGGGAGGCCGAGACTCATCGCTCACCTGACGACGCGCGAGTGACACGGCAGAGGGAGGGGGGCGGAGGGGGCGACACGTTGACGGTGGTCGTGGTGTGGGTCGCACCCCCACCGGGGAAATGCACGAGGCAACTGTAGAGGCCGGAGTCCGCTGGGGAAGTCGTTCAAGATATAAGGTATCGCTATGGTACATGAAGCCATAGCAGTAGTGTGAATTCATAGGATAGCCATTGCCAAAATGAAGGGAATCACACTATTGTCAGAAAGTAAGAAATAATTGTGTCCATGAAGGTAATTCTGCTCGTGACACGATCGTGGAAGAATGATATCAAACTCAGGACAGAATGTATGGTTTTGGTGATAACAATAAACAATGTTAATAACTAAAATAAGAACCTTTGAAAACTTGTGCAAGTAAACTCTGAAATTTGTGCTAGTTGGTTTACTATGAAATCTAATGCACGAATACAATGGAATAGAGAACAAACCACAAAAAATAAGCAGAGTATTAATTTCATACTTACCGGAACGTCTGCAATGAACGCCATTAGCGCACATGCAGTCTCCATGTGCCTTCATCGTCCAAAAGGTGATCTAGTCACACACATTCAACACTACAACGCAAAAAATTGCGAATACGTATTACTGTGGAAAAATATTAGGCCTTCATTTCAGTAGCAACAGACTTGTACTACAGCCTCCAGCTGTTCTAGTATGCACATTCAAACAATCGACTCATGAATAAGAGACTCAAACGGGGCTCTTCTATGGTCTTCATTTTGCCAAAAACAGAAGGTAAAAAGCAGGATTCCACTACTCTATCCCAAAACTTTGCACATGAATACTTCGCGAAGTACAGGGATGACAGAAAACCGCGACTTTCCCCACGGAGACGGAACTCAAAGAGAAATTAGTAAAAACATAACGAAGAGCGTGCACTGATTTTTGTACTTGCTAAGAAACACATAATAGAACTTGCTAAGAAACACATAATGTAACTTTCATTTCACGTTTTAAATACGTAATGACACAAACGCCTGCCTACCTTCTGAAGCGACAGGGATGATGAGGCGACACACGCCCCTCCTGTACTCCTGAAGGTGGTGTGACCCACGGGGCGTGAGCTCCTCCCCGTCTCTGAACCACAGCACGATAGGCCGGCTCATGACAGGGAAGAGGACGTTACTGGAGGGGTCAGGGGGGACAGAATCATCACTGGATGTGGTGGGGACGACGGAACCGTTCATGTTGTTAGCTGGGGAGGTTGTTGTAGTCTGGGGGCGGGGCGTGATTTGTTGGACGCAGTCGGGGATCTGCAGGACACACTCCAGCCTCACGCCGTCCCCGGCAGCGGCGTCCACACTACGCAGAGGCTGCGGACACGCGTGTACCCTCAGACGCTTGGAACTAGTTTTGGATCATTTTTTAGGGTACTGTTTAGTAGGCTAATTAACACATTATTTATTCCCTTGGACGACTTGACAAATTTTAGTGTTTGTAGTTTCATTTTATATTTCAACGGTTTTATTTTTAGGTTGACCTGTAACAACCAAATACAAATGAAGTATAAATATTCACCTATTTAAAGACGGCGATACACATAAGAAAATTTAAAAAACAAAGAGTGTCTGTAGTCTCTTGAGTCCAGTTGCACTGACCCAGGCATTGTACTGTGGATAATGAATAGCAAGGATCGCAGTTCGACTAACGATCATTGAGCATCGCAAAGTGTGATCCACGTAGACGAATCACTGTGATATGTCACTGGCTTACGAAATATCTTTAACTCACTATAACTCGGGGACAGAAGTAGAATAGCACTCATTGCAGCTTCATTTTATATCTGGTATTACTGCTCAAGCACTCACAGTTTAGTGCAAACCGCAACATAACATGCATACGATTAAGATAAACTAGTACACTTGAATCAAGTGAAAGAATATAGTGAAATGCAAGCATCAAATACGATAATCCTGAGTAAATGGGTCCAGTTGGAAAAAGCAATAAATAAATACAAAAGCTCAGCTTTCGGCACTACTGTAGTTCCCTCGTCGGAAGATAAGTGAGTCGAGACGATTCGAATCATTGCTGTTTGGGATTCTTAGCGCAACTACAGTACATTTAACATAGTAGAATAATTGAATGATAATAATTGATTATTAATGATAGACAACATAGTAAATGAAAATAAGCTTGCACAAATTAAACCATACCGTAATGAAGCGAGGAGAGGTGGGGATGATTGAGAGGTTTGACTCAGGGACGCTCTGGGGAGGTGAGGGAGCACCTAAAACACAGCAACGGAAGTCTATGTAGAAAAGCTACAAAACGGCAAACCAACGCCACAAAAAAAACAGTAGAACAGATCAATTCAATGAACTAATAAAAAACATAATATTCAAAGCAAATCAAGAAAGTTGGAAAGCATTACTTCAAACAAACACGAATGTACATGATGAATTACGGTAAATGGATTTTGCACACCTGTTAAAAACTTTTTTGGGATGAAAAGTTTGCCAGACAAGTATACAGCAAGCATACGCGAGAGCTACTCTTCGGCGAAGACTCCCCTACATTTCTCTGTAGTCCTATAGCAATGGTAACAAAATTGCTCAGCCATGAAAACGGGGGCGGATCTTTGGGTCTCAAGTCGGAACCTCAACCCTAAAACTCACACAAAACACGACGCCATCCAAGTTCTGAGCCGCTGTGTTCACAGCACTCGAAATACGGCCCCAAACATCGAACCCGTCGCCCAAACATATTAGTTGAGGAATAAATTAACAAGGAATGTCCGCATTCATATAACTTTCGATACTCGGTGCACTGCACGTCGAAGTTCAACAAAACGGTTGGTGCTAGGCCTAGTAATAACCATTTCTCACCATGTTTTACATTATGTGATTTAATAATAGATTGCAAGGTATTGAACAAGATTTCCCCGAATAGTATCTACAAAAACACTTAAGTTCAACTAGACTGATGACACGCACCAGTATACAGTAAGAATCGCATCCCTATCGATTTGAATTTGATTTTTACTGAGTGTTAAATCAGAGCGGAATGATGGCACTTAATTTACTGTCATAACTGCGTTAAACGCACAGAACACACACAATTATACAAAATAAAGTTCATAAGAATACCGCACACTACTAAAGTTATTTTTCAAATACGACAAAGGAAAATCTGCTAAATTAGAAAAACTCAATTAAAAAAGAATGAGGTTACTCACAAGCAAGCCAAAAATTGCGTACTTTACCACAAAAAATTGAAAATATCAAAAGCTGAAATCGAAAATTCAACATTTTTACCATGAATAAAAGTAGCCAACGATTAATGAATTTCACTCCGCGAAGCATATGCAAAGCTTGTAAACGAAAAAAAACATTAAATTATACTCCAGAAAAAGTATATTCTAAAATGTAATAGAAAAATAAAAACATAATAAGGATCAAAACGCATAGAGTAACGCAAATTAGAAAGCATAGGTAGTATATGTGCAGTTAAATTGTAAATTCTATTGGCAAACGATATCTAAAAGATTAAAACGACCCTGATACTAGTGAAATCGTAGTCACACATAGAAGACACAAATACATAATTTGAAGCTTGGGTACGATGTCAGCTGCTAGAAAAGCAAGAAAAGAGTAGAAGAGAGCTCACACAAACCACAACCGTGAACGAACAAACACTGCCAACAAACGTCAAAGTAACCTTTGAAGGTTGAGGCCTTAGGCGCTTTGGGTGCCTTGGGGCCATCAGAAGCCTTGGTGTGCAATATTGGAAATGGAACAGAATCCTCGGCATCTTTGCTGGCAGCCTGCTTGTCAACAGGCTGTCCTTGGCCGGGCAAGAGGATGCCGAACTCATAGCCAAAATCGTACTTGAAGTAGATCAGTCCGCTATCTGGATCGATATGTTTCGTACCTAAAACGGATGAACCATATACATAACTTAACAAGTAGTACTAAATATGACACTGAAAACATCGCTACCGCACTCATATACGAGGAGTCATCAAAGAAAAATCTAACAAGGAAAACAAGTTAAAATTAGGATCCAATCATTTCGAAAAAATCTTTTTGAGCGCATGAAAAGCTCTTTGAGTGCATGAGCTTTTTGAACCTCGCTGTACAAGATAATTTACCTTAACATCTTCGAATGCATGCTAATTTCTTTCGGAATGTGGAAGCAGTTTCAGGGCAGACAAGCATGTACCGTCCAAGAGCTCGCGTTTCCTGTGAGGCTCTCCTGACAAACGCCGTAGATTATTTTAACCTCGCCTGTGCCCACGACTTCGTGAATATATTTATGCTTTTATCCCGCTTGGCGTATGTCATCCACAATAGTTTCCTAATCGCCACAATGAGTCCCTAAAAACTTGGGTCAAATTCACCTAATAATCACTGAACCTCTTTCGTAGGACTTATTTCTTAAATTCCCAACGCTGTGAAAAACCATAGCAAGTCCCACACAAAAATTAAGAACAGGCAATTCGTCTATCCCATTGAGATTCCAGTATGATCCAAGCAATTTCACCAATACGAACACGAAATTTGAGCACGTCTTAGGAAAGCCAACTTTTTAACCAAATGAACCAGTATGATGGCTGACTGGCCATACCCTCCGCATTCGATCATAGAATTCAGTCATGGTAAGTTTATGAGGTAAAACAAAAGCGTATTGCCAGTCTTTGTGCTCATGAAAATATAACTGAGGTTAACTTAACTTTGCTCAATGATACGGAGCCGATCTGCAGTAAATAATGAGGATTGTCCTGATTCTGCGAAGCGTATAAATAATATTCAGCAATGCATTTGCATCTAAGGATGAAAGTTTAACTACCGCTGCTGCGATTCAAAAAGAATTGTCATTCATAGATTTACTATGAGGAGCACAAATCAGGCTCTACACTAATTTCAAAAATTGATCGCATATTAGGTTTTCTCTGTGATAAATTAAGATAGTTTTTTTGCTAACAACTAGCGCAGTTCGTTTCAAAGTTCTAGCTCTAGCCAAATTGACACACCAAATAATAAAATACTGTAAACAATTATCGGTCCATAAATTCTAGCTTTAGCCAAAGGGTGAACTTTGGTGCCAGAGTCCACCATTTGGTGCCAGAGTTCACCCTAAGAAATATACGACGTTTCATGAACAAGTCGAGTTAGAAAGAGCTGATCTGTCCGTTGTTCTGGAAAGCCGCGAAGTTCATGTGTTCGCCAAGAATTTTGTGTCTAACAACATTAGGACACACCAAATAATAAAATACTGTGAACAACTATCGGTCCATAAATTCAAATAATAAGGCAAACATATATCTATGAGTCAGGAAAGGCATACCGATATTTGTTCATGAGCCAAAACTGTTGTACGTATCGAAATTCCATGTTGATATACCTCCATACTATACTATACCTTCGTATACTATACCCCAATCATTACGTTATCATAACCATAACTTGCATGAAAATCAAACCTCGGTACGATTACTACCGTACCACAACCACACGTCAGTAAGGCACACCTCCGCACGAACGTTTCAGTAGCATCCCTGCATAATCAAAAAACGTCGTCAAAAAGCACTCACCAAACTCTGAAGCGCGCGAGTCATCCCTGTACACCTGAGGCTCCTGTGGGGCGATCTCTGACTTCACATCTGCAGTCTTGAGCTCGCTGGGAAGCGAGGGGGGGTCGCCAGCTGGCTCCGGGGGCTCAGCCCCGTCTTTGGCGGCGAACACCTCACCTACTAATTTTTCTGCGAAGTTCTGGGCCTTCATGCGGAAGGTCTGAGTCATGTCCGCTAACTGCCCGCTCACATACTCTGTTGAACGAAAGATCAGTAATACAGCTGAACGGTAATCCGTTAGAATTATTAACACATATCCAGCTCGGAAGTGAGCGATAGTACACACATATCACTGCTATTATTCAGTAAATTTCGTTTTTCGAGACAAGCAACTTGCACATGTCACAAATATAAGAACATAATAAGACAGATACCGATGAAAATATGCCTTACTTACATACATCTACACTTGGTCCACCTTACTCCTACAAAATATAGACCAAAAATGATCATAAGCTAATGAAACCATTACATTCTTTGAACATTCGTTACATAAACTCGAGAAAGAAAATTAACGAGCTGGAGCGTAATTCTAACTTTTAGCTTCCACATGTCTTAGGTTAAACCAAGGCTGCCCTTTTTATCACACTCCAAATGAGGAAAAATAATGAGACAATTAATCAGCACTCATTAACGAAGAAATATTTTTTCTAACTTAGATCTACTCACTCTCAGCACGAGCTGGCCCAGGCGCAGCAGTGCCGTTGACGGCTGGGCTAGGATATGGCTTAAATTCAACTTGAGGGAACTTAGGTGCAGAAACATCGTCAAGCGACTCGCGACGTTCTCTGTTATTCAAGAAGAATGGCTTGGTAGGTTTTTGGAGATGTCCTTGAATTCCTGGTTTAGGGAATTCAGCTACAGGAGGTTTCTCCAAGTCACTTTGGTCAGTACCATTTTGAATTTCAACGTACTTAGGAGGCCAAATTTGTTTATTTCTATGAATTCGACCAGGCGAAGCAGGCACACCACCCTTCAAAAACACAGACTCGTGCGAAGGGCTTGCTGATGGAGGTTTCGAAGACATTTGTTGAGGACTTCTCTGGGGTTGTGGCGGCTGCCTGCATACATCACTATCGGTGTAGTCAGACTCAGTGACTGTGTAATAGTCATCTTCACTTTTGTTCATAGTAACTTTGAAATTTTCTTCTATCACAAACGTGTTTTTTCGCTGAGGAGCCCCCCTGCTTTGCGACAAGGGTTCCAAGGCAGGGGAACGCTGCTCCCCAGCAGGGTGTGGAGAACTTCCTAAAGGACCAATGACAACTTTTTCCAGCATTCTTATCTCAGGCCGAAGAGGTCCACCTTGGACTGGAGGCACGTCAAACTTTGACGGTGGAGTAGGAGTTCGCTCTTTCTCGACCACTTGTCGCGGTCTACTTGGAGATGGCGGAACAACTTTTTTGTATCGGAAATTATCCGATTCACTGTCGGATGGATTCCATATTGTCTTGATTCGACCATCATATTCACTGTCGTATTCACTTTCAGAAAACTCCCCTTTCACGAAAACTTTAGGTGCAGGAGGGGGGGTTCCTCGAACTCTTTTGGGGCGAGGAGGGGAAGGTTTGAAAGGAAATTCTTCTAGTTGAGAGCTGGGCTCTTCTCGTTCTACGGTAACATGGTAACCATTCATAGTAGTAGCAGGCTGTTCAACATCTGACTCTTGCTTCGTAGTGGTGACAGTTTCTTTCCTGGTATGCTGACGCTTCACTTCTTCAACCACGTTCTTCTTCGTGAAAATCTTCTCAGTTTTCTCAATTACTTCAGTGTACGGCCTGGCTTCATACGAGGCCACTTCCTTGGTAGGCGGCGGAGCAGATCGCGATTTAACTTCAACTTGAGTCACGAAGCTTATCTGCGGCGTGTCATCGGAAGACGTCAAGTACGACTGATCAAGGTTGCTCGGCTGCCTCGGTGCTGCGACATGTTTAGGAGATATCATTACTTTCTTTTTCGGTGAGCCCAAAGTAGCTTTGGGTGCTTTAACCGGTAAAGTTTGCGCTGCAGTTTCCATGGGTGGACGCAAGGGTTCCCCAGTTTTGGGTGGCACATCAAAGCTAGAAGGAGGAGTAGGAGACCTTTCCCTTGAGCGGGAATGAGCCTTCTGAGAAGGTCTAGGAGGCTGGACTTTATTATAGCTCGGCTCGTCTGCATCACTATCCGGAGGCTGCCATTTGGGTCGGATTTTAGTATCATCTTCACTCTCGTAATCACTCTCTCTAAAGTCACCCTTCCTAAACTTTGAAGGTTTGACAAGAGGAACTGCTTTTTCCTTGCGTTCCTTTCCGGGGAATGGAGTGAAAGGTAGCGCCTCGGGAGGAGGAGCATTCACGTTTATTGGACTCATTTTAATTTCAATTTCTGTCTCTTTCTTCGGCACAACGACTTGAGGTTGAGGAGGAGTGGTCACTTTCATATCGGAGAGTTTGAAAACCCGAGTTGTTTGTTGTTGGGTTATGAACCTACGATGAAACTGACTAGTATCAGATATTGTTGTTATTTTCGTTGATTCAACTCCAAGAGAATCTGAATGATAAGAAATAGGAGGAGGAGCAGGAGGTATGTAACCTTCTTCAGCCACCGGTTCAGGCTGAAGTTCAGGAGACTTCTCTTTCGGTGGAGGAGATTGGTAAGCTGGTTGAATCGTTTTCGGAATTCGCTTCATCACCTTCGGTCGATGAGTCACTGCAGGCTGGGTTGGCTTTTCAACTTCTGATTCAGAATCGGGAAATTCTACTTTTGGACGAGGAGGCCCTTCAAACTTAGGAGGCGTGTCAAACTGGGACGGTGGAGTTGGCGTTCTTTCTTTGGGTACAGGCTCTCGGTGAAACAACGTTGGTTCCACCCTCGTATACGACAATTCCTTGGCGTCTTGTTCAGCGGAGGGAATCCACTTTGGCCGCACTTTATCATCCATTTCACTATCGTAATCACTTTCGCGGAACTCGCCCCGTACAAACTTCCTAGGTGTTGGGGGAGGAGGTCCTCTTGGTTTCCTCTCCCGAGCAGGCTCTACTTCGAAAGGAAAATCTTCAAGATGCATTTCTCTCTTATCGACATCAATTTGCACATCCCTGACTAGCTGCGTAGACTTCAACTTTGGCTGAAAAACGGGGACCGATTGTACAGGTCTTGAAGTTGAAGGTTCTGGTCTGGATTGTACAGGTTTAGGCTGGAGAACTCTTGGAGAAGCAGAGGATTCGATTACATGCTCGAAGTCGGGCATAGCAGCAACGTCTTTCGGTCCTTGGATCTTTCGTTCAATGACATGGAAATCACCTCTTGTCACATCTTTTTCTTTAGGTTTGGTTGGTTTGGTAGAGTCCTGCGACCGCGAAGGAGAGCTGGAAGACATGCGGTAAGTTTCAGATTTTTTGCTGGACATCATTTCTGTGTGTGTCTCACTCCGAACTTCAATTTTTCTGTGGGTTCTTGAGGTGTCCGTGGAATCATCGCTTTCGTCTCTCTTAGAATAATATGTATCCTCACAATATGGGCTATGGCCTGGCCCTTTTTGATAAGAAGATTTAGTAAATTTTTCTTCACGCGTGTGTTTAGGACTGCGAGGCTTGTGCTGAGGTTTGTGGTGTGTCTGTAGAGGCTTCTTGGGCTGCTGCTGGTCCCTACTTGCTCCAGGGTGTGGACTCTCATCGTCTGTGGTCTCTTGGGCGCGACGTTGAGTTCGTTCTTCAGTTTTGGAAGTAAAGACCTGGGTACGAAGAAATTATAAATTACCACGTGCAAGAGAGGTTAACAATTTATGGTGGATATATTTCAAAAATTATTACAAAAGGGTTTCCGAAAAGTCTCAAATAAGTGTAGAATTTATTAATATAACCGCTATATTTCAAGAAATCTTGACAACATACCTGAATAACACAGGCACCCAATGAGCAAAAGAAAGTGCTGAAAATAGAACAAAAAGCCTGCAAAATAAACACTAGTGCAAAAATCAGGCGCAAAGCAAGCAAAGTTAGTGAAGAGCAGATGATGCTCTGAGAACAGCAAGCAGATTTTATTCAAAATACTTTGGAAGATGCAATGATAACTGAGGTGGTGACAAGAGCATGAATGATAGGAAGTTTAAGACGATAAAGAATTTTATTGTCAATAGTGATCAGGAACGACTCAAATGTATTAATCAATTATTAGAAATATATTCAATAATGATTGGTAGCAACCCAACTGCATTAATCAATGCTGATCCTTATAACGGCCAACAATGACCAGAAGCGACCTAACTGTACGCAACAATTACATAAGGATTACCGTTTGCTCAAGAACAATAACCGTGCTAAACGCCCAAAAATGAGCAGTGACCACACAGTAGCTTCTCAGTTTATCGGATCAGAAATCATCATCATAATCATCATCATGGGTGACGCTGGTAATTTCCTCAGCGATCATTTGCAACGTTTTTTTTTCGGCCCTAGAGCTTTTATCATTGCTTCTACTAATGCCCCGCGAATGTTCCATTTGTAATACTTGAAGCGATGCAACACACTGTAAGTACACTATGGTAGATGCACGAGTATCACTGATAATTATTATTATGTATAAGCATTGTGCAGCGAAGGACTATACCTGTAGTGCTCTACTGTACTATAAGGTACTATGCCTACCATGCTCATTGGGCTCTAGCACAATCCGATAAAATCCT
Organism: Orchestia grillus; assembly: GCA_014899125.1. NCBI lineage: Eukaryota > Metazoa > Arthropoda > Malacostraca > Amphipoda > Talitridae > Orchestia > Orchestia grillus. Next base: position 26,574 of record VOMN01103084.1, read on the forward strand.
CAACACCTTCAAGTATCACAAATCTTTCATTGCGCAAGTAACGGCTCTAAACAGAAGGCTAAAAGAATATATTAATTAAACTCAGCACGGTAAGTATTGTTTCCGTCAATATGAGATGGAAACGCATCACATCAGAACGACTTCCATGCCTTATCATTCTGCACTTGAAGAGAGCCGAAGTTAATATATATCGAGGTATTTATTAGATCAGACGCATGCAAGCGCAGGTTTCTGGGTCGTAAAGGCTGTTCCTGAAAAATCACTCAAGCAGGGTTGCAGTCATCACGCTCGACCCCAATAGGTCCACTTACTTAACATATGAGAGCTCAGAATGGTCCACTTAACACAACAGAGCTCTGCATCTTTAATGGAAGTTTACTGGGACATTGACCATAGTTTCTTAACCTGCATCGGAAGGAGAAGTATTAGAGGAAGAAGACACAATGAATAAAGTGAAAATTAACAAGAGCAAATCACTAACAAATTTTACAGAAACGAAGACTCTAGCGACTCATGCACTAAATCAACTTCAGAAATGACATGAAGCGCGAAAATTGAAGTGAGTTATAACAATAATGAATTAAATTTATTACGCACGAACATCAAAGCACTTGAGCGATAAAGAAATCGCACAATCGATTGAAGTCGAAGCAAAGTATCTTAACATGAACTTAAACATAATCGAAGTAAAAGAAGAGATTTTGAGCCACTCATATTCGTAGCGTTCACTGGGACACAAACCTGTGAAGATTTACTCTCTGAAGAGAAGAAAGAACTGGACTGTTGTTGCGTCGATTGTTTCAATGAGGAGGCTGGTGAAGACGCTTGAGGAAAAGGATTGGTGCCGAGGGAGGTAAAGGGACTTGGGATGGTAGTTTGAAAAACGGCAGCATTGCTATCCTCACCAAATCCTGGACGAGCAGCAGGGAAGGCGGACTCCTGATGTGCTCCTCGCGACGTAGATGAGCTGCTGTAGCTCTTTCGTTCGCTTTTAAATGTTGATGAACTAGTGTGGCTCTCTTTCTTCATGAAGGACGATGAAACAGATTCACTAGACGACTGAGCTTTCACATTGCGGCGAGGTAACGTGCTTTCGGTGTCAGCAATGTAGCCTCCATCCTCCAACTCAAATTGCCGATTGGCATTGTCGTGCTGTTGCTTTTTCTTTGTACCTGGAGAGGTTTGTTTCACCTCGGATGATATCTGAGAAAATGCTTGGGGAATCGTGTGGGATTGTGTACTCACTTTTTTATAGCTGGCGTCAAAAGTGTCCGAGCTTGCTATCTTCGTTGCAATGTTCGAACGTGAAGGCTCAGAGTCAGTTAGCGTTGTTTTCGGTGTCCGGTGCTGTTGAGAAGAAACTTGCCGGTGAAGATTGGGCGTACTCATGGCACTGTATTGAGTAGACAACGATGGAGTAACGGGCGAAAACGCAGACGTTGAATAAGAGATATTCCTGACATGAACAACATTGGACTGCCGTTTGGGTGGCGTGTGGCTAGGCCACTGGGTCCGCATCGGCTTGTACGAGGGAGGTGTAGATGACGCAAGAGCTGATGGTATCGAAGGAACTGAACCTTTAAAGTGTTGTGCTTGTGACTTACCAAAGTCTTTGTTCAAGTTTGAAGCATCCATCGATACTGGCCTGTGCTTTGGTACGGAAGCAGCTCGTGTAGATATTCCCCGGGTGTCACTATCAGAGTCAAGGAGTCTGGGCACTGTTGGTCGTAAAGGCCCACCTGAAGGTGGTGGGACATCGAACTGAGAAGGGGGTGGAGGCGAAGAAGCGCGAAGAGTACTTCTAGATCTGCCTCCGCGTAAATTAACGTTCAATTTCTTATACTGGATGGATTCACTGTCACTAGCGCACGGGCGCCATTTAGGGCTGAAATTTACATCATAGTCGCTCTCATATTCGCTTTCAGTGAACGAACCTGGAACAAATTTCTTCGGCATTCGTAAGCTGGTAGCTTGACGCCGCACGGGCTGCTCTCTGGTCGATTCAGGGACAGAAAACGGAAATGGTTCTAAATTAGGTATCGGCTTATAACTTCCGATTGTATCTTGTTTAGGAATTTCCTTGACTGGCTCTGGAGTAGGGGCCGCAGCAGTAGGAGTAGCTTTAACTGTACGCGATGGTACACTCGTCGATTGAGTCTTTGGAGCAGCCTTATAAACAGGAGTAGGTTTAGGAGCTACAATTTGCGAGGAGCTAAATTTAGACTCTTGGGATTTCCAGAATTCTCTTTTCGACTGCGAGTGTATATTTTCTTCCGAAAATGCTGATGTTACAGAAGGCTGAGGTGCAGGCCAAGACGATCGTTTTTCTTTAACCGTTACATTACTAGACCACATAACAGGAGGTGCCTCAAATGACGTAGTCGGCACAGACACTGGCTCAGTAACTGGAGGTCGCTCAAGAGAAAGAGAACGGTTGAAAGAAGACTCCTTCGGAATATCCTGTGTTTTCTGCTGCTGCACCGATCTGAATGATGAAGATGTTTGTTGTTGAAAGCATGAAGACTGAGACATCGATTGACTTTCTCTAATAAAAGTAGACCCTCCTCCACGTTCACTGGCAAAAGGAAACGAAGGTTTAATACTTTCAGTAGGTCCTTTCTGTGTAGGAAAGCTTCGTTTGCTAACTGGAGCAGCTACGCTCCTAAAACCTGTGGCTGAAGGAGGGGCCGTGGGTTGAGAAACGTCTTCCTCAAGTACAGAAGGTCCTTGCGGTACATCTACTTTAGTTGACAAGATTTGCGCAGGCTGTAAAACAGGCGCAGCTGCAGGAGACTTCGCGCGAATCTGAGGACTATCTATACGAATAGGAGACATGGTTCTCACCGGTGAAGTTAATTTACCTACCTCAGGAGACACAGGTCTGACTGGCGGCCACGAAACTGCAGGAGGAGGAGAAAGTACCTGGGAGGGAGATCCCGGTAAAAATTGACTCGTGGACGACGCAAGGTATTCATTGGATGAAGACACTAATCTGGTTGACACTGGCGAAAATACTCGAGGAGGAGGAGAACAAACCGAGGCTACCGGAGACTTGGCCTGGACAGGTGTTGCAGCGGAAGGTACTGGTGACGGTCCGACTGGGGGCGACACTAAGCCCTGAGCCTGTGGGACCGTGGGTTGAGGAGACTGCATGATGCCAGGCGCAGTGTCTACGGGGGGAGAAAATGACAGGACATGCTGCGGAGACTGTGCAGTTACTGAAGAAACTTGAGGTTCGGAAGATTGGACGTTCATTGACGAGGATAAGGATTGCGTGAACGACTGTTGGCTGCTAGCTGAGTATGAAACTGTTCCTTCTTCTTCTGATCCAATCTTCTTCAAGAATGCTATATCGTCCGCCGTTGGAGAGAAAACACGCGGCTCTTGAGGAGGCGGCCACTGTTTACCTAGTTTCGCAGGAAGTCTCTGAGGGACATTTTCGGGAGCCTGTTGCTGTACCTCAGGTTTCTCAACAGATACCTCATGGTAGGACTTCGATCTGAAGCTTCGTTCCTCACGAATTGTCTTAGACTGCACGGCAGTTAGTACGCTCGGACTAACAGCCGGAGCCTTGGCTTCAGCAACTTTTGACTTCGGCTCCGTTGAAGTAGTACTCTGGACAAGATTCTCGGCTGATTTCATAAATTTTGTCACTACACTTGGCTGCTTTTTCTTCGCAGATTGTGAGGGTGTCTTTCCGGGTTCAGCCTTTTTTTCTACCGTTTTTGTTTCTTGTTTCACCACCTGAGGCCTCATGGAGCCGTCAAAAGCAAGAGGAACATCAAATGCCGAAGGAGGAAGAGGGTCTCTGCCTACTGACGCAGTGCGTAAAGGCTTGTCTTTGATTGGTACATTAAACTCGATTTTTTTCAGGATCAATCGCTTACCTGAAGAAGACATGGAAGAATCTGTCTCGCTCTCGTGCTCGCTATCAGTGAAAGCTCCAGGTACAAATTTCTTTGGCTTGGAAAGAGGGGGAACGCTTTGAGTTCGCTCTTTTGGTTTTCTTTCTTCTACAGTAAAAGGAAAAGGTTCTAGTTCCGGGAACTGCTTAGGTTTTTCTTCTTTTTCAGTCACTTCAATTTTCTTCTCCTCATCGACTGGTTTCTCTTCAGGTTTCACTTTTTTGAATGGTTGCGATAAGTCCTTTGTTGGAGACGGCGTTGGGAACATCCTGATCCCTCCAGGCACTTCGTCAGGAGAAAGCGGGACGATCGTATCCTCTAGTCTCATCGCGAGCTGCTTTACAGATTCTCTCACTTTCCTGGGGCGTCTCACCTCTCGTTCTTCAGCTTCTGGAGGTCGAGGAGGTTTTGACATTTCGTCACCAGACCGATGTTGCTCGTGACTACTGGTGTGTGAACTCTGAGGAAGGCTAGTCGGCACAGATGCATCAGCAGGAACGAATGAACTTGATGATTTTTCAACAGTGGAAGAAGAATAGGAATGAGATTCAAACCGTGAGCTTGACATTGAAATGGACTCATCATGTTTTTCGAAGGAATTGAATTTTGGGGGAGCATTATCATATGAAGGTTCAAAGTCAGGCACTGCTTCTGGTTCGTGAGTCACTGGAAGTTCATCAATTATCACCTCAGCAGGTGGCTCTTGCTCTACGACGGGTTCAACTACAGTAGCAAAGGCGGAAATTACTTCAGGCATTTCCCTATCTATGTATTCACTCTTGACTTCTAAAACCACAGGTTCAGGGCTTTGAATGATATTATATTCAGTTTGCGGTGGGTGTGTCTCATCAACAACTTCTGTAGCAACAGTGTCATCCATAGGAAAAATTCTTGCGGTGGAATCTTTTACGCTTTCCTCCTGTTGATACGAAACATTACTAGAAATAATTTCGTCATAAGCAACGGTGTCGGAAGGTTGCCATGGCTGCTCATCAACAGCTTTGGGAGCATCGGAAACAGTTACCGAAGCACCTAATTCTTCTGGCACATCAGTTTCAGATTCCACATGTTGGGCTTGACTCACAAATTCGAAGGGTATGGCTTCCTCAGGTTCGTCTTCCTCTTCTGAGACTACTCGCGCAGGCGTCTTACTCAGAGATCGAGATGCAATTCCACTTGTAGCGTATTCGTCTTCTTTGGCTTCATAAGAGCGATCGGATACGACTTGGGAAGAAACCTCTCTGGCTTCGAGATCCTCCATGGTTTCGTCCCTTATAGGTTCTCTTACAGGACTTTGCTCCTGAGTACATATGATAGGCTCAGCATACTTTGGTGGCTCAGGAACAGCGTCTTGAAATTCTTCTTGATCGGCGCTATCCCTTTCTTCGCTTCTAAAGACTTTCGTCTCAACAATTTTATATTCAGATTCTTCATAGGTTCGTTTAACTTCCATTTCAGAAGTCTCTTCAACTTCTTTCTTAATAAATTGGAAATTATCTTTAGGTTCTGGAATATGATATTCTTCACCGGCAGTGTCTACCTCCATTGGCTCTTCTTCTGCTTCCAGAATCGGTACCATATTTGCAGCGTCAGAATAACTTTCTTTTGCAATAACAGGCTCATGCATTATAACCTCACCAGATTCGAAAGATTCCATTTCTTCGAATTCTTCATCCCCAGAAGCTACTTCGAACTGAGGTGCCGCTCCTGGTAGTAATTCTTGCGCAGGAGGTAATGCAGCTTCAAATTGAGGTTCTGGTTCCGGAGGAAGTTCTTCCTGTGTTGAAGGTGCCACACTAAATTGAGGTTCTGGTTCCAGAGGAAGCTCTTCCTGCGCTGAAGGTGCAACACTAAATTGAGGTCCTGGTTCCACTGGAGGTTCTTCTTGTGTTGGAGGTACAACACCAAACTGTGGTTCCGGTTCTGGTTGCAACTCAAAATCTGCCTCTATGAAGTCAGGCCCTAATGACGGTTGCCATATTTTTCCAGGGGGTTTTGCTTTCAAAGGAACAGGCTCCGATGGGCTTTCCAATTCGGAGAAAGTTGAAATAATCGATGACACTTTTCTCTCCATTACTTCAGAACTAGGGTCGATTCTGTATGAGACTATTTCCTCTTCGGGCGGTGGAGGCGGCCAAGCTTTTTTCAATTTACCAGGAGGTTTTCGTTGTTCAACTTCATAGACATCCTCAACTGGGACAGACGGTTGGCGATTCGAGGTCTCAGGAGGCAGGAATGGCTGATCAGGAACGGGTTGTGGCTGAAGGGAAGGTTTGACAATAAAAGGTTTCTTAGACACAGGAAAGGGAGGGTCACTCTCCACAGCAACCTCCTCAATGGCTCGAGTAATGCTCTTTACAAGACCTCTCCCTGATCTTTGCGTTTCATTCTGTACCAAAATATGAAAAAAATTAATCAATATAATGAAGAGCTGGCAATAAAATTATTATTTTACAATTCTTCGGAGCAGAATGCTTGAAATGCTCTGCAGCACAGATTCATGAAGATGGTTCATGCAATTTATGAATGAATATGAAATCCATAAAAAATGCTAGTCTTACAGAGAAGGATTTAGCCCAAGAGCAATAAGCAAGGTAAGGTGCTAAGCAAATAATATGGCACTAAAATAGGCCCTCCTACGCCATGCGATCGCTGGAACACGGCACTGCAGACTCGCCCCACAAATGGAGCAGCCACCTACTTTTGCGGGAACTTTCGTGAGACGACTACTAAATGCCATACGATTCACAGTGAAAAATAATTTTAAAACTCAAGTTTATGGGAGGTTCGGAAGAACAAATACGCACTCCGTTCAAAGATGAAAGAAGTGATGGCTAACCTACTCCATCAGTGAGATGAGAGTCACGACAGGCCATGGAGTCCACGAAGATAAAGGCGTGTACTAACGTGCGTGCACCACAAAAAGCCCCATTACTGCACCGAGAGCCCAAACCAAAGCTGTACATTACGGAGGCGCAACTCGAGGCCAGCCACACATCAGTGGCTGATCGTACCTGCTGCACAGGATGCGCCTGATCAGCGAAGAGGATAGAGCTTGGTATTTGAGGTGCCTGCTGCATGATGAGCTCAGTGATCATGATGTCGGCCAGGCACTCAGCGCGGCCCGCCGGGTTGCTGGCCACAACGCCATAGCGGGCGCTGTCGCCCAGCTCGCCTGGGGAGCAGGAAAACTGTTAACTCGATTTTGGCGGATGATTCTCTCGGACATGTACGTTGTCAAATAGGCTAACTTGAACACTTAACAGTCACACACACGGGGGTATAGAACAGAATTCAAACTCAAAGGTCATGGAGGACTCGTCATAAAGTTTTACGAGTGTAAAAATGATAGTTAATATTCAATTTCACACTTTCCAGTACATCAACACATATCTCACGAGTGTGTAGCCAAAGCTTCCTGAAGCCAACTCTAAGTATACTCACGAAACAAATCAACTAAGCGTTATAATCGCAATAATTACCCATAATACGTGTAAATATTCAGGATCAATAAAAACGTTCTAAATCAGACTAACAATTCTGCAATCGTTACACAATTCGAGATAATTCATTAATGAATCCGAGCATGATGCGCTGAAACAAGAGAAACATCGTCAGTATGAGATATGCTTTGGGATGCTATTTTTGAAATTATGACAATGAAAAAATTACATCTTAGCATTGAATAAACTCGTATAGATCGCAGAGATAACAGTATTGATGCTACAGTCATCCAAGAGTGAGAACAACACCCCGGCATTACCCTTCTGAATAATCAGTAAATGTCGAGTGCCCTCCTGCCGGATGGTGACTCGGTCCGAAGGCTGTAGAGGTACACCATTCCTGCTCCACGACACCTCCGGCTCTGGGGTTCCGGTCACGTCAACTTCGAGAGCTAACCTCTCCCCTACACCTAGCACTGCAGGTTGCAGCCGCTTGCAGAACACTGGAGGGAACTGGGTTTCTGAAAATCGATACAAAGGCGGTTCATTACAATATCATTCTAACAGTTATTATTTAAAGCTACGTGGGAATTAAATGCCTTGAAACCTCAAGAACACAATTGACGATACGGAAGAGTAACGTAACGGAAAGCAGCTACAAGTTTTCTAACAACTGGTACATAGCAAATTCGTATTGAATAACTTTCAACGCGGTGTAAAAAACAAGCTCACGGGTTCGTATGACTAAATCCAGTTGCGTTGCTAGAAATCTGATAACTACTCAAATTTCAAGTAGATGGATTTTTAAGGAAATCAATTTATTTTTTTGGGGCTACTCATAATTCATCACCCTAAATGAAACTAGACAGTTCGCAACGTTCACAGACGTCAAACCACGTTTAAATTGAGCTGGAACATATTTGCGGTTGACTTGAGATTGCAGTGAAAAACATAGTTCGAGTACTCTGGATACATTTATAGCAAATATGGACTCTTCTGAACCCATTAATCAGTATACAAGTAATTCATTTTACAATACATTTTATTCAAACTTTTAAATCTAGCTGTGAGTAGCCCATTAAAATTACGAAATTAACTTTGAATAAAAAATGCTGTCCAGTTACTGAAGCAAATACAAGCCCTGAATACTAAAAGTCTATTGACAAATAAATTGGTCTTGCATTATTTTTACATTTTATTTATAAGTTATTACATTTAAAAAATGAACAGGCATGATAAATTCCATCTACTGCCATAACCGTCTGTCATTTTAGCGCTTATTTGGTATGATTACCATCATGTGTCCAGAAAACAACGCTATGCATGAGCCCCTCCGACCCGACAGGCGCAGATGTGCACCAGTTAAAATTTACCGACAAAAATTCTAGATTAAAATTTTCATAGGTTACCTCCCATGCGAATACACGGAGAGTTTAAAAATGAACTTTCCGTCAGGTGCTCCTACTTTTGACTACGAGGTCGCAGGTGCAGTGGGAGGAGCCCGCCTCATTGTCAATGGAGCAGGTGTAGCGACCCGAGTGTGCCTGGCCCACTCTGGGCACCACCAGACACACTCTGTTGAGGCACACGCTCGTCTGACAAGCAGGGTCTACGGGGCCACCGTTGTGGCTCCACGAGACGGTCGGCTCGGGGTACCCTGGGCACAGAAACGATCACAGTCAGCGTGGCACAGAACGCACCTTTTGCAAGCTAGCCCATACGGTTAAATAGAGAGGTTTAAGAAATTATTTTATAAGAGATTTTCGGGAGATTCGGATGATCAATCTCGTCTCGTATTATAAACTTTCTTTCATGGGAAATTACATGTAGATTTTCACGAATAATGGAACTAGTGTACTAGAAACGAGAGAATGATATTCAACGTTAATATTTACCCCCGCACAAGTGTACCTCTTATTACGAATGAGCTGTTCAAGTGCTTGCTGTACTAATTACCCATTATCTGAAACTTCTAGTCACTAACTTTCAGCAGAAGCCATGAATACATCACTAATTACCAATTATGCAAATGAAGACGTTATGTTACTAACAATGCAATTGCAGATGTTATAATGAAAGAATCCTGTAATCAGTTACTAATTTCCAAAGTAACACATCATTAGCCTCAGCCATATAAATGCGCCGGTTTGCATATCAATTTGCTATGAATAATTTGAAGTGAACACACCTTTACACTGACAGCCATGAAGCGCACATGAAGTTCGCATTAAATAAAAAGAATAACACGAAAGTCACGTGCCATCCATCAGCATACATATTATGCAATAACGAAGTCTAGCCGTCAAGGGTACTAAAATCCATGTAAATAACAAGAGCTAAATATTATGTATTAATTTCATGAGCAACATACCGAAATAAGAGTCAACAGCCACATTCCATCCGGTTGCGTCACCAGTGAACACTAAATACTCAGTTCTTGCGTCACTAAATACTCAGAGCAAAGGCCAGCAACACTCAATTTACGGACGAATTTGTATTGAGTTACCTCTCAAACTAACCTTTTGCCCGTTAAAAAAGTCACGAGTTGCCACCACGTTTACGCTACGAATTAATCATCGTCGACGCACCTCGATCGTACAAGTGCGAATAGATCACGAATTAGCCACTAGCAGACATGTCTCAAGTAACCACAAGGGGGCAAGCCCCGAGTTACGCTCTTACAAGGAGCCGCAAGATAATTAAAATACCGATACGTTTCTAGTAGCATCCATAAGTACTGATTTTGTAGATAAATCCTGTGTTTCTCACCACAAGAATGCATTTTAATAGTTTTAGTACTTAGAAAATAACGAATTCTCGCCAGAACATGCCCGTAATTACCGTACGTCTCGAGAGACCTGACGTACGGGCTAACGCTCCGAGGGACACAACACCAACAACTCACCATCGATGACGCACTCAAACACGACTCTGTCGTCTTCTTTGACAATGAGACCCTGAAGCGGCGTGACGAAGCGGGCAGGAGTTGTCTTCTTCTTGATGGCAAGGCTACGTGTTGTTGCGGTCGGCGGTCCCTCCACGCTGCGTGGGGGGCCGGCGGGCAGAGCTCCTTGAACTGTGCGCTCCTGGGAGACCTCATCCGTCACCACAGAGCCCGTCATTTTCATGAAACTCGACTGAGCAGAAAAATACACATGGTCTGTCTGCGTGTACGGACTTTCAGTTCGACAAAGCCTTTCAGTATGAATTATAGTGGGGAGTTATCATTTAGACTGTCATAAAACGTAAGAAATGCAGGGTTATGGGAAATAGTCAGAACAAGCAAATATGCATTGCATCAAAGACAGAAAAATTGCAACACCATCGTATCATACTGTGGAACTTCTTCAGGTAGTGGATACGTTGGATCTGACATTTCAAAAAAGCAGGAGGGAGAAAGACAAGGTCGGCGGCAAAGAAACGTTAACGCTAAATAAACTTGTACTACAAAATCTAATGAATTAATCGTAAACTATTGCTCAAACGAATTGGAGGGTCTGGGATGAAAAAATTACGAAAATGAAAGATGAGACCCACTGGAAAAACAGCCTAAGTATGAAACACTTGAAGCAAATAGTAAACTAAGAAAATAAAGTGTCACACCCAAGAGCGCGACATGAAAGGCTTGAATCCAATTACCTTGTCTTGGATGACAGGAGGAGCTCCTTGGTCTTTGCGGAATTGTGCATCGTGGCGTCCGTGCATCTGTTAGCATACAAAATAATCCTCAATATTAGAGAGTATTCACGTACTTGACAACCATAGCATAGTGTGTATGATGTAGCTCTAACTGCCCATAGCGTTCAACTATGTTATACGTGTACGCTTTCCACAGCCGCTTAGTACTGATGTTATTTTAGTTGGGGTAATGATATAGAACTATTGAAATGAGTGTAGTCAAAATCGCTACACAGTTACAAACATGACAATGACATATCAGTGTTCGCTTTGTAAAAGAGCACACAATTCAGATACTAAAACATACTTAAAACATCTGGCAATTGTGAACAATTTTGCTGCAATCGTATTTACTCGACGCAAAGCATAGGCATGGAAGGTGTGCAAAAACCTGAGAAGCTAAACGTCTGAACAAAATTTTCGTCAATAGTGGAACGGCCGAAACCAAAACAAAAAATTTCAGAGCAGTTCTGCAGCCAAATTTGAATGCTGGCTTCAGTCTCGGATACGACTAGTTTGAGTCAGACGTCTTGAATGGTGAACAAACAATCTATAAACGGAACTGACATCAGCTGTGTGAGAGACTTAAAGCTAAAATCGTACTCGCTGAACGGATGCAAACACTCGCGGAGCACCAGATGATCTTGGAGGAATAGAGTTATGACCTGCATTGGTGGTAAACATTGCCTTTATGAGGGTCGTCAAACGAACATAGCGCATGGTTCACCCGTATCATCTATAAATAAGGTAAGTTTATTTGTGACACTAATCAAGAGAACATAGCCCCGGGGAGGATGTAGAGTATATGCTCAAGAGTAGATACTCAATTGCACATTTTTTTTCTAAACTAAGGGAGTTCTTCTGAATGACAGTAAGCCAAGGTTAAATCTCACTTAGGCGAAGATATTTTTACTCGAAAGCTTTACCCAAACAACAAGCATATTATGCTCAATAAGAACAAACATATTCCGTTCAAAAGACCTGTAAAATTTCCTGGAGTGAAAGCTTACCTGAACGACGGGCTCTTCGCCAACTTTGGAGATGACGGAGGTAGCATGACTGGAAGTGGCTCGAGTTGAAGTTTCATCGGGACCATCAGATGTCGACGTGAACACCTTTTTGATGTAAGTCGAAGACGAGCTCGAGTGGCTAGTGTGTGAGAAAGAGGTCGTGCTCGAACTCGTAATGACCTCCTCTTTCGTCACTTCAGGCATAGCGACTTTCAAAGATGCCGGCTCTGAAAACGAAAAGAGAGGGAAACCCGTGAGTCAATAGGGATACATAGCACAAAAATGTGTACGAAGGTAGCGTACAGAACAGGTGGCTATGAACTTAAATACTGGTAATATTTTCAAAATACGAAATTACTCGAAAAATACAGGTAAACAAAATTCTCAAAACTATAAATACCTTTAGTATGGATACACATCTTCCTAAAACACAGAATTCATACATTAACCTGAAACCAAATTCAGTTGAGACACTAATAAGTGTCTGTCGGAACGTTCGACTATACAATGCGTTCTGCTCGACTATGCAGAGTAATTTTTGGACAACATTTGTTCTCCATACAGTCCCACCCAAATTTAAGGAACAAATATCAAAATGTAAAACTTAAAAATATGACCTCAATTTTCCCCAAATCTTAACTGAACGTAACTGTATACAGTACTTAAATATTCAAGTTACTAGAAATAATACACGTCATGGAACTTATATTTATAGATATCGAAAATTAAGAAACAATAATTAAAAAATTTATTGAAACTTTTCAAACATCCCGCTTTCTTACAATTGAGAGATTAAGACATAGAAGATAAAAATCACTGAGAATAGCTGCACCACTTGTAACTAAAGCAATGCGTCGAAAAGTGGATACAGTTATAAAATGAAAAATAGGAAACTTGTAAAAGAAAAATAATACAATTGAACAAGTAGCTATAGAAATTTATCGTCCTAGGAGTGCTGTGAGCCGAATTCTGAAACTTTGCAATGAAACTTGTAAGCTAACTAACACAAGTAGGCCGAGTAGACCCAGGAAACTTGAAAGCTAACTAACACAAGTAGGGCGAGCAGACCCAGGAAACTTGTAAGCTAACTAACACAAGTAGGCCGAGTAGACCCAGGAAACTTGCAAGCTAACTAACACAAGTAGGGCGAGCAGACCCAGGAAACTTGTAAGCTAACTAACACAAGTAGGGCGAGCAGACCCAGGAAACTTGTAAGCTAACACAAGTAGGCCGAGTAGACCCAGGAAACTTGTAAGCTAACTAGCACAGGTAGGCCGAGCAGACCCAGGAAAACTACAGACGGAGGACATAGGGTTACCTACGCTATGCCTAGCACACAGAAACCGTTTTCTAACGTGCGGCTAAGATTTCTCGGATTACTGAAGGTGACATTAGTTTTTCACGACAAACTGTGCCCAGAAGATTACATGAAACTTGGCTTCTATGCAAAATCTCCTCGGTAAAAGCCACCGATCATTAAAAAGAACTAGCTTGCAAGATTTGTATTTGCATACAAACACGTCAAATTGAAGTAGAAGACTGAAATAAGGTATTTTTCAGAGATGAATCTAAATTGAATCTATTTGTAAGTGTTTGTAAACAGTTTTTATGAAGTAGAATTGATGAAAGTCTGAAATCTACCTGTATAAAGAAAACCGTTTGATTTGGTACCGGCAGAGTGATGGTGCACGGCATGATATCAGAGCAGGGCACGTCACCTCTTGTGCACTCAAACAGTAAAGTTAATGCCGCTATGTACAAGAATACGTACGAAAAATTGTGCAAGTGTTACAGAATTCGTGAATTGAAAAATTTAGATTCATGCAGAATAATGTGCCCTGCCATTTTTCATAAAGCAAAGCTAATTACGAGTATGAATAATTTAGAGCAATAAGGAATACAAGTTATTGACTGGCATCTTCAAATTCCGGACATAAATCTCATGGAAAACTTGAAAACTCTAGAAAAAATTCCACGCAGAAAGCTCTAACAAATGATGAAGATTAGAGGTTGAAATTGCAAGAGTCAGGCATGGGCGAAGATTACAATGAACGAGTGTCGGGATTCGATGAAATCCCACGAGCACAGTTGCGCAGCAGCGATTGAAAACAAGGGTTGTAGTACAAAATATTGAACATAACCATTTGCATACCGTTTTCATTTCGTGTTGAACTAAGAAATTGATTTAGTTCCTCAATTTTGAGCATCCGTATATAAAAAAGTTTTATTACTTTCAGTATATTAATCCTGGTAACCTGAAAATTTGCTAGAAATTTCAAGTACTGTACATGTTTACACTGAGTAAAAATTACAAAATATTGAACAAATATTTTTTAAATTTCACAGTTTTTACATTTGTTCCTTAATTTTCGCCTGACTGAAAATTTGCTAAAAATTTCAAGTATATACTGTACATGTTTACATTGCGCAAAAAATTTCACAAATATTGAGCAAATATTTTGTAAGTTTTAGTTTTAATATTTGTTCCTTAATTTTGGCCTGACTGTGTACACTACTTCCGGAAAAAAATCATGACTTTCAGAACTGTTCAGGCTGTTTCCAAATTATTATTCTCGAATGAGTAATCAAGTGAAACAGAATTCATCATTTTCAATGATCTATGCAAATACAGTATGTTCTAATTTAACGTTCACTTTGATTATGCAAAGAAGGAGATAAATAAAATTATTTAAATTCTGCATTTATCAATGGAATCACATATTTATATACTGAATGACGGAGTACAAGACGTAATCGAATGATAAAACAACTATGACTTTTGTTGCAGGCTTCGAAGAAACATGGTTTCCTCCTTTCTAAATACCCTAGTGAAACCTCTGTTAACTGCTTACGTCAATTGTGTTATCTCACATGGTTTAATTGATCGACAAGCGCTTCCAATTGCTTTCCACAGGACTTATTAGCTCGAGTATTGCTTGTTATCGGCATAAATCCTACATTGTCCTTCATGGACAATGGACCATAAATTTTCTGTTGGATTCTAATAGGGGCTGCCAGGTGGCCACTTTATTAAATTGTGCCCTTTGAATCCATGGTGTAACAGCTATTTAATTGTGTACTTTGAGCTTTGTGCACGTACATTTTTTGCTGAAATATTAAAAACCTTTTCATAATTGATTGACCAAGTCAGGGAAGAAAGGCGCCCTCCAAAAGCTTACAATATGAATTTGGACTCAGTTTCAATCTTTTTGGTAGTTTGTAGGAGCCAATTAACCCATGTTCTTTGACACCTCCCAAACCATAACTCCCCCACCACTTTATTGTGGACAGATAAGCACTCCTGCCGAACGACGACTCAACAGCAAGCCAGATGACCTCTCATCTAGGTCCATCGAGCGTTGCCTGGGACTCACCAGTGAAAATAACATTGCTGAAATTGACCTCCACGTAATTCTGTACCCATTAGACTATTTTGGTTTTGTTTGCTTCGCTCATTGAGGGCCTTTAGATGGGACTCTCACTTTGGCAAGGGATTTGAGGATCCTAAACCTGATAGTTTAACCAACTTTTAGCGCACCACAAGCTTCAAAAATATTCTTGCTGGTGGAATGAAGAGTTTTGGAAGCTCGTAATTTTAATTTTCGAATATCCATGCAGATAACTTTCGCAAATCCGCTCTTTCTGGTGTCTTTCTATATGTTTTCACAGAAAAACCCATATGATTTGATGGTACGGTGATCAAAAAGTAACTTTTTGGATACTTATAGCGTTGACACCCCATTTCCATGCATGGAAGTAATTTTACCACGATCTTCTTCAGTATAAAACCATATTTTTTGCCCATTTTTAGCATTTACAATGGTTTTGCATGATCTAACGGAAAAGCTGAAGTACTAAAATTTTACACTTTGAAGAACATAACAATGAAGAGTATAATTATTGCACTGAACATACAATATGGTTAGAATGAACAATTCTTTCAATGATAGATAAGTTAAAATATAATATTGTACGAAACCTGAAAGTACCAAAGTTATTAAATGTTTTACTCAATAAAATATGTTTGTACAATCAACCACTGTATAATCACTGTATTTCGTTGGATTCACACTGTCATGTAAAATACATTTACACACGAGATAACATTCGACATAAACGTGCCTTTGTTTACTTATAACGACTGAAGGAAGTGATTTATTCAAACTCAAACTAGGTAACGCACACAACAATAGAACACAATATTTTAAGAAAGAGACAAAGAAGGCGTAACAAATGACAAACACACAATCCTGAAAATACCTAAGTCTGTTAAAAAGCTCCTCTAACTCAAAGATAATAATTAAATAATGTATAAGGAATAATATTTAACTAGCAGAAACCGTGAAAATTCACCGAAATATAGATAAACAAACTTTAGATAAACCAGCCCATGAACAGTGGTCCTCTCAAGTGTTGGGCAGAGGTTAGAGGTTCAGGGCAGAGATAGTCCGGTTTTGGAAGCAATTTCCTTCTTGATGATGCGAGTAGTCTGAACTCTATTAGGGAAACTGAAATGTACCGCGAATACTGGCTTTTTATAGCAAAACATGCAACCCGTATCCAGGATACTTCGCTCGAGACCTGAAATTTCACTTGAAAAGTGGCGAAGAGTGACGGAACGGCAGTTTGGTACAAGCATATTGATATATAGACTTTTTATAAAAACACACTCATTGAATGAAACTATTTGGGAGGAGTCGACAACTTATTTACTGTATTGACATGCTACACAGGAACATTCGAATGTTTTCAACCACTTCTGTTAAATGAAAAACGATGTAAGCGTGAGCAGACGTAAGCACACGCAGCTCTAGTTCAGAGGTCCTGATATTGAGGACGGAACGTGAGTCACCAAATTGTTAGGAAACAGTCCCGACTGCACGACGAAAATAACTTCGTTTAAAAATACAGAGACACAAAAGCGCAGAAGGTCGCATTACTCATAAAGCGAAAGAAATCCAATTCACGAAATCTGCTTTCGCACTGGTATCATAGAAAAATGACAACGAACTTATTCGAACGCACGAACACTCATTCGCCAGTGTGGCCCGGGCGTGAAGGCCCAAACATTTCCAAGGTACCCGAGGCACGAATGCAGCGTAGGTGTGAGCAAAAGGAGCGTCAAATTAGAACTGACGGAATGGAAGCAGTCACCGCGAGAAGTCAGTGAATTTGTCACAAACAAAAGCAAGTATACAGCGGCCGTGTCAGCGCGCAGGCGGCAGCGTAATGCGACACTATAGCGCAGGGGGGAGGGGGCTGGAGGGGGTACACCTGGGGTTAAGAGAGACTGAGGCCATAATGCCAAGCTCGCTCTGCACATTACTGCACTATGTTATTGCAGCTCCCCAGTTTTCAATCGAACAAGCCCCCGCAGTGAGTAAGCCAGTGTAATTGGCTCATGGGAGTCAGTGAGTTAATAATTCATGAAATTTGTGGGCTTGCAACTTTAAATTGATTCCTTTGAACTAAAGTGAAATCAGCCGTATTACGGTGTATTTAGCCATTCTCGAAGGATTGGTTAGTGACACCCTGTTAAACATCAGAAATTGTGTTAAGTTTGTCGTAGCTGGAAATCAAAATGCAATAAGCCTTTAAGGTGCGCTACAGAGCAACAGAAGAGCATCACAAGCGAATTACCAACGAAAAATTTGTTTTACATGCAAAGATTTAATAGCTAAATGAGCTACATCCTGTAGTTTTGTTGTAGATAACAGTTTGAAATCCTTCTCAAAAAGTAATCGAATGACAACACCACAAACCAACGCTCAGTATAACTTACAAGGTAGCCTCTCGAAAGAATGAATGTAGCTTCAGTAAACAACAATACTCGAGTAACTCAACTTCCACCTTCATAGAACCGGAACTCGTATCTAAAAAACGTTACAAAAATATCCCAAAAGCACTGTTACCAGATTGTGAGAAGGCGCATTTCGTATGACAGCTGAGCTCCATGAAAAATAATAATTTAATGCAATCTGTGACGAGTTCTTAGATGACAAGGCAAACAACTTGATGGCAGCCAAGTCGGTAGCAGCGAAGGACCGTGGCACGCCCCAGCTCTCTGTCGCCGCACGCCAGACCAACACACACATGACGTGTTCTCCACCTCATGACACGAGTACAAATTCCTTTCTCGGTAAAAAAATCATGATGGATACGAGACTCTATTCGTCGAGTTATCTTCAGTTGTAGCGTGATGCCATGTTGAATCTGAGTCTGATGAATTTGAGTCTGATGAATCTGAGTTTGATGAATCTGAGTGACGATATACGGAACAAAGTCTATATAATTATAACCTCGGATTTTTCTTTCATTAGGATTCTCGTTGATCAGATTGTCGCTTTGCAAAACAAGCTAAGGATCGTGAATCCATAAATTCTAGCAGCTAAGTGCTTCCTTCCTATTGACCAATATGCAGCAAAACGGCACCACAAGCAAGAAACATCTAAATCAACGCCGGTTGCTAGAGGGCAAAAATGGTGTAGTTTGCGACCAATAACTGCACGCACGAGACACGCACTAACACAGAACTGCAACTGCCGAAGATTCGGTAGCTGTTCATTCTCTAAAGCAGGACTGCAGTGGAGGCTAGAAAACTTAATTAAAAAGAGTAATTAATTTCAGTAAGTCTGAACCTCATTATCCTCACCAACTTACTAAGGCAATTAATTGAATAACTAAAAATTCTATTTACGGCAAGGATTGCTCTATCCGTGTGAATGTCTTTCACTTCACATACTCGGCGCTCAAGTCCTTACATAGACATGCACGCCTAATACCACTTTTTAAAATTAACTGACAGCAAGACCTTTACCAACGCTATGTCAAGTACAGTCGCTATTAACATTAGATAGATGACGACTATATAACCACCAGGCACAGAGAAGATTCTTCCAGCAATTTCAAGGCGGAATATCCTGCGAACAGTTCGACATTGGCACACGAGCACACTAGGGTGCCCTGGAAAAGTGTGAGCATTACCTCGGTAGGCAGGAGCGCGCACGCGTGTGTGCACAGGTGACAGGCCTGTGCTACGGACTGCTGCACTGCAGGCTTCGCCAGCCTCCCCCGCGGTGCCCTACATGCGTCGCGCTCCACATACACAGCCCCTGTAGCACCCCGGGCCCATGGCGTCTACCTACCATTATGCCCAAGGCGGGGTCTCCACAAATATTTCACGTCCGGAATCATGGAATGAATTTATATTTCGTACAATGAAGCCACCGTTCGTAAATTCAATTCATTCACGTCGGTCACAGACACAAAAGCATAAATTAACTCATTTAAAAAGAAATGTGAAGAGGTGATACTCGAAGATGGAAGAAGTTCCTCGTACCACACGGATGGCAGCAACAGCACGCGTATATCCACTACATGCTAAGCCTCAAAAGGGACTTCAATTAAGCGCCCTAGACGAGCGAAAAGGTGCGTTGTTCTTAGAACACAATATTTACGCTACGAAAATTTAAAATATACAAGTGCCGTCGAGAAAACCCGTAAATAAACATCCGTTCATAAATGAGCGTATCTACTAAGGCTTCTTTCAGGTTAATAAAGTGTGCTGGGCCCAAGACCCGATACAATAAGAATTTTAAAATACATCAGGATCACATTGAACTGAGAATAAGAAAAATTCATTTGGGCAATCAGCGCGTGTTCCGCCCTCAAATGTTTCTCAATTAACGAACCTAACTTGCGTACGAAATTGTCCTCAGAAATATACAAGCATAGCGTCAATACTCTGGTTTAGATGTTATACTGTTGCAGTAAATTTAGTGTTGAAGAATAAATAACAGCTAATAAATAATATTCATTTTGTCAAGTCGTGATGAAGATAAACCAATGAATTGGCGCGAAAAGGCCAATGTACCCAAGTCATGAGGAAAAAAAGCCCGTTTTCAAGCCTTGGGTTAAATTACGAGGAAGCTATATTAATACGCCCTAATCTCACGTCGATATAGAATAGGAAGAGAAAACTGTTCAAACAAAATAGCTTCACGCAGGCATATAGACTTATTTAACCAAAATTGGTTAGCTATTAATTTTTTTTCTTTTTCTTAAAATTAGTTTCAACGTCTGCGGAGCAAAGCTAAACTAGATCTTAAACAAAGACAAAAATAATGAAATAAGTTCCCGACTTTACACAAAATATAGTTATTCAACATCTTGAATCATAGCGACACGTCTTGAATCATAGCGAAAGTTGCGACTCTCAAATAATTGAACATATACATTAAGTGTAGGGAAAAAGTCAAGTACAACGTAAATACAATTGTCTCTACAGCTCAAAGAGGCAGTCAGGAATGGGATGCTGTAATATTTGATAAGAAATTTAACACAGAAAATTCTTACCTTCAGTCACTAACCTCTAAGGCGTAAATGTATTGTAAAATTTGATGGGCTTAAAATTAAGAAGACTATGTCTCAACAATGCTACGCGTACACGCCACTCAGGAATTGGGTCAAAGCCAATAAACCTACTAAAAAGAATGAGAAAAGAGTTGATCGGAAATTGATGATTAGAAGCAGAACATCGCTAGAGGGGAATTTAAAATATTTCAGGCAATTTATTAAGAATGAGCGACTCAAGTTATAGGTATTTTTAGCAACAAAGCGCTAGACCAAATTTTCTGATGACCAAACATAAGTTTCCCGCACATGCTTTTCTCGAGAAACAGACTGCACTTGCGCACAATTTTACACCATCGAATGATTTTCGATGGTATCCAATCCGTCAGAATGAAAGTAGTATTAACCATCATGCAAGGTCAGGAATCTATTTCGATTAGTTTTCCATCCAGCCCCAATGAAGGCAGCCATTCAGAATTAGATGTCTCAATTCTCTCGCTGAATTCTTCACCTATTTCTGGAGAATAAAATTCATGTCTGCCGACGGATGTGATACATCGCTCTTGGAGAACTCACTGTTTCTGGCTAATCAAACGAAAGGAGTTCCATTTAGATGGCATCGAGTGCATTAATGATAGGGAATGCGGTGCCACAAGGGGCTACCACTTCAAAGACAGCACGCCATGTTCTCGCCCTGAAACTCAGCAGTCGAGCTGGGGAGAGATTGACGCTCAGCCTCAGCTTCCCACTAATATTTATGTGGCGCTAAACTTAGAAGCTCTTCGGAAAACACGGCACAGCTGAAAATGGTCTGCAAAACATCGATGTTTATTGTTGTAACATATTTTTTGCGGGAGATTTAGCCACTGTTTCTACTAACCTCGGAACTTGTGATACAGATTTTACTGGCCCGGTGAATTAAGTTCTAAGAGTACAGGTTGACACAACCTGTACACTTAAAATAAGGCACGGAAAATAAAAAAGCAAGAGTATTTCGAGAAGACAAAAAGCACATATTAAAAATACAAATTTCGACAATGACCCTGGATGCATCGGTCAGAAGCAGGATAGCTAAGTGAAGATAAACCAAAACCCTCATACTTCTTCCGCTGAACTCAGAAGAGACACGGACTATATTATTGTACCTTGCATCATCCACATTACATCGTTTCTCCATAATTAAGGTAACAATTCCCTCCAAACACAGAAAAAATTAGTAATGCGTTTATGGGCACAACCCGCTACAGTCTGTAAAAAAAACCTCGAAAGACAGTAAAAGTAAATTGGTGGAAAAAAGAAAACAGAATCGAGTGGCACGCGACAGACATGCTGCAAGGAACAAGTCTCGCCAGCGAGACGCGGGCACAAGGAAGCACAAAGCCAAGAACTTGCTCTCTAACTTGCTATTCCTTAAGCTTTCCAACTGGCAAATAAAAAGATAGTGAAATCAACATGGCACGAACTCTGCGAGGTGAAATACGTTCGCGTAAAGCTTCATTCAGATGACTTCATTTCTAACACAGATGATTCAGATGTGTAACCTAAGGGCAACATTGGATGAGATTCCCTCCATTTAAGGTTTGCATCTTATGAACTGCACCCTTCCCTCAAAAATTACCATGATTGCGTAGAATAATTACATTCATTTTTACATAGCGTTATTGGCAGGCAGTAGGCAGTGAAGAAACATTTAAACCGAAATCTGGTACTTGCTTAATCATTACTCCATCAAAAATATTTAGGAGGAACACGCAGGCAGTGGTTGCGGTTCACTCTTATATACTGTGTCCCGCTCGGTGTCGATTTAAAAATTAAACAACGTATCTTCTAAAAGTGTAAAAAAACTAATCAGGAGCAATATATGTAGAAACAAACGTACACTTCGAGCGGTTCGTCGTTACATATTAGATGACTCGCGTTGGTCTCACTTCACTCAACCACTTCTCGTCGTTGCTGAGAAATAAGCTTGTTCATCACAAAGTTCCATGATCAGTTGAAATAAAGTGATAAATTTTAACATGCGTCAGCTCATGCATTAACTGAATATTACTCACGGTAGTATCGTCAAGATAAGGTGTACATACATTTAGCCTCATTAATTTTTTCCGCGTTCTATACCTCAGCATGTGTTTATTATATTAAACTAATTTCCGACATTGAAAGTTGAACATTTCAACACAGCTTTGCAAGGAAACGTGCATTATTGAAATGAAGGACCCATATAGCAGTTCACTGCAAATGGAGGGGCAGTGCAGTTGGTGTTGTAGGGCACCCCCATTACGGCGGTGTTGGCAGGCCAGTAATGCACCGACGGCCCTGCATTGACCGCTCCCATCGTGCTGGCCGCCACCCAAGTTTGTTGAAGGTAGCCACGCAGGTCCTCACGACCACAGCTCGCCTCACTTCACATCTCTCACACCACTGGGACTTGCCTTCAGATCGTGCAGCGGTATATCAAAAACTTCAATGTCCTACAAAATATGACGAAGCAATTAATTAAAGCAGTGATATTTCCCTTCATGGTCGCCCCAACATGTGTCTGTCAACAAGGGTTAAACTCTCAATATAATTTTGACGTTACCTGTCCTCACAAGAAATGATCGATCACTACTTAACGTGACAAATCAAGCCTACAAGCAGAGCTCCACAGCGCTACTTTGAAATGTAGCGGCCGCTACATTTCAAAGTAGTGCTGCCCACCTCTGCCTACAAGCTATACTCACTTGACACTGCAACAGTAGTTATTGAAGCGTTAGACGCATAGCCGCGTAAGGAGCCTCATCTTGCAGTAATGGCTTGTAAAAAAATCAGTTGTGTGGATCTACCTGGAAGTTAATAACTGCCATAGAGTATAATGACCCATTCATAGCAAAGGAAAGGTAAGCAATAACAGCTATAGTCAACATCGGACACTTAAGCATCGATTTTTTTGGATCCTCTAATTACATGACCCCGAAAATTACCTCGCGCTTCATCTAATATCATTTTGATATACATGAAATAACGCATTTCTTGGGTAAGATGTAGATCCTGTCTACACTCAATAGACTAAACTCGACAAACTGGAACGCACGTAACTACATTACAAACATATTTAAACATAAGAAATGAGCGCCAAAGAGCAAAAACCTACCTGCGTCTACGACTAATAGACAAATATTACCTCTTAGGTAACATATATTTGTTCCTGACTAATTTTTTCTTCACGTAATTTGTGTTTATATATTGTCCCTCAGAAACTTAACAATAAATTATTACAATGAAGCAATACCTGTTAATCACTCTACGGATAAAAACTGGGGTATTGTGGTTCTGAAGGATTGCATAACAGCAAAAAAGGTGTGTTTTGGTCATCGCGTTTTAAAATAAAACCCGTCCAGAGGTAGACTCGAAAGATTAGCATTGCTAGAGTCACGGTTTGAAGCTCCCCTTCCACATGGAATGAGATCCAAACAGAGCGAAGAGAAGGGACCATTTGATCTGGACTTGCATCTGGGGCAGATGCAAGTTTTCGGACCGCGATGCGTAGGCTTCGGGCTTCTGAAGGATTCAATTATGTCGGACAGCCGATCCTTGTCTATGTTTTTGGTTAATTCTTAGCTGTAAATTTCCTCAAAGAATAGAGTCCTTAGCTTTAGAGGGGAGCTAAACGACTTCTGTCATTCGAGCTCACTTTACTTCTTTCAATATCCACACCTACTTCGCTATTTTTTCTATCTTTTTTTCATTCTTAATTTGCTGTTTCTATTCCGAGAGGATCCTGTGTGGGAACACACATTGTACATATATTACCCGTTCTTTTGAGTCCAGATCAAATGGTCCCTTCTCTTCGCTCTGTTTGGATCTCATTCC
>VOMN01103092.1:0-23837 GCA_014899125.1 Orchestia grillus
GATGCAAGAGTGGTTTAAAATCAACCAGGTGTACATGAGGACACTGGTGTAGACTCAATACAGTGTAAATTGCTGCCGTGGTCGTGCTTGCTGAGATCCTACCACATATTTGTAGCAGGTGACTAATATTGCGTCCAGGGAGCTTAATGTTAATTTAATTCAGAGTGCATGTTATGTAATTTGATGATTATTACAATCATCACTACTCGGTAGGCGTTTGAAACCAATAGACTATAAACTCAGCAACTTGAACTCGAAGCTCCTCAAAATGTCTACCTCGGCGTAGTAGGGTTTCCGATTCTATGTTGTCGGGTGCTTTTGAAGAATTGCTACCAGTATAATGCAGCTATTTGATTGTTACAAAAATAATGGCTGATTTTAGAAACATAGTTTATAATGCAAAAATGAACAGTAAACATGTTTAATTTAGCCAAAATATGAGCCTTGGGCATCTATGTATCGCTGCCACCGATGGACGAGATTACTCTTTTTTAATGAAAACTTATTGGCTGTAATGCCCAAGTTTGAACTCGTGCAAGAGAAGAAAGCGAATGTTTTTTACTTATTTTCATACTTGAGGGCTTATACGGCAAAAAAAATGTTTTCCGTTGAAATAAGTAAAAAAATTGAGCACACGTAAAGGAAGCCCAAAATTCACTTAAAATATCCTGACAATTCTATGCTAAAATAGCATTTCCTAACATAACACTTAGATCGGCCATTATTTTTGAAACAACCTAACGTAATCGATAAAAAATTGTTCGATCAACCAAATGATCATCGTTGTACTTGATTAGGCTTTTTGCTTGCGAACGATCCTAAGTAACTTATAGAATCGCTTTCATGGTTCATTCTTGATAATATATATATGTATACATGCATAGTTTTTGGTCAATCTACATAGAATCGTCGTCAAGTTGTTTCATGATAATACAAGGAAAGTACATTATTATTGTTTATGAAACGGTACACGCAATTCTTTCTGTGACAGGTGGTAACTATCGCAACGTATTGCTTTTTTATCGCTTGCATCGTGGGGCGTCAGTACGTGGAGAAGAGCCCCATTCCCTACAAGGTGAAGCCAGATCTCTACATACCCTACTTCACACTCCTGCAATTCTTTTTCTACATGGGACTTCTAAAGGTAACTCTTCCGCTTGCATCCAAAATAAACGTAGAAAGAAACAGGAGCCTACGGTCGAATTCATAATTCTTTTGACATCAAAAGTGTAGTAAGGGTACTTCCTGATATACGTTCAGAGTGAATTTTTGTTCAGGTAGCCGAGCAGCTCATCAACCCATTCGGAGACGATGACGAGGACTTTGAGCTCAACTGGATCATAGATCGACACATGAAGGTAGGGTAAAATTGCAAAGATATCTTGAATATCCAAGCAAACTCGTAATCCTATTGACGAGACCCTACATGAAATATTTCCACCGATGTAAGGAAAATGCATACAACGATTTCAATGAGAGAATGTCCTTGTAGAGATCAATTTGACTGGATAACGATTACTCTAATGAATTTGGGCAGAAAAACAATTTCACTTCCGTCCACTAAATAAAGCCGGTGCCCTAATGCCTATGTGCCCGCGTCCGCAACACGAAGAAGTTAACACGTGATTTTGGTCTCAAATTAGAGCACTCGACTGTTGGAAGCGTACTCCTGACAAGGTGACTCTGTTGTTCCAGGTATCGTACCTCATCGTTGACACGCTCATCCTCAAAACTCCTCCCCTAACCAAAGATATTTACTACGACCAGGCAGCACCTGTTCTCCCATACACAGAAGCGGCCGTGCATTTCAAGAAGAAAGTCCATCGTGGCTCCGTGGCTCATATGATGTGAGTGAAGCATACCGTAGTTCCACCCATTGATATGAATTTAGCTTGCAAACCTTGCTCAATGTTTTGAGGTATACGGCACTAAGTCTATTTCAGAACTAAAAATGTCCCATTTCTATCTTTGACATTGGGGATACAGATAAAAATGTTTACTTGATGCGTCACAACATCACGTATAAAATTTTGATTTTCAGGATTCCTGAAGACAAACAGACCTTTATCTTACCTGACATTGAAGAAGAGTCGGACGAGGAGAGGTCAGAGTCCGACGATCAGACGAAGAAGGGCAAAGTCGCGTCAGGACTGTTCACGTCTACAGGAGCGATGCTCAGGGACACCTCCTTTGCGAGCGGCGATTCCGGTACCGATAATTATTCAAAAACGAGAATGAGTCGTTTTCAAGCTGGGAGACGTTCTTAAGCTGGGAGACGTTCTCAAGCTGGGAGACGTTCTCAAGCTAGGAGACGTTCTCAAGCTGGGAGACGTTCTCAAGTTATTGTTTCATTGTGTAGGACTAATCTCCTCAGTCATCGAAAACGCTTACCAGCAACGTGGTTCTGAGATTAGCTATCGAAATGACATCCGTATGATCCACTCGACCCACGTCATGTCATTTTTATGGCTGATCATCTCAGTCATACGTCACTGGTGAGCGTTTTCGATGACTGAGAAGATCAGTCCCGTGCAGCGAAAGGATTAATATTTTAGCTTAGGGCACCATTTCGAAACGAGTGAGGGTAAGCTGTCACTTTGTCTTAGGGTAACAGTTCACCTCTTTCATACGGTTTTGAGAATCTATAGAGTCAGAAAAATTATATCTCATTACTTTTTACACGATTTATGTTAGTTACTTTAGTAGGTCTCCTGTTTAATGCTATTTGAATCAGATAGCTCACTGCCTCAATGAGAATCTGCCTAAATGCCCTACTGGCGCGAGCGCCGATCAGATTTTCCTAATGTTCGATCACTAACGTGAACACTTCAAACTATGGGCCAGGACTAATATTTTTATTTGAAGTTAAACTTCCATGTTTCAAAGTCTGGACCAGGTTCTACTTCTTAACGAGGGAAGTTGCATCCATCATACGTGGGATAAAAAGGGAAAGCTTGCCGTTTCTACAAAGCTGATGCAAGAGAAATAAAATTTATGTACAATTCACTTTTTACTTACAAAATTCTCAAAGATATTTGCAAAATATTGCTGCTTCCATAAAGATCAACGGAAAAAATGCCTGTTTCAATGCACAAATGCCTTGCTGTTTCTGAAACTTATTCCCATTTGAAACAAATATTTACACCAAGTAATATATTCACATATGGTGTAATACTCCTGTCAATCGGAAACGAAAAGAAGGATTAGGCTTAGGAAAGGCACTCATAGGTCCAAATGCACCACCAGGCTCCGAGGGCCTTGAACTTTTAACGGTCACTGAATGGAATACCAAGATATGTACGCTATGCAAAAAATTTTCCTTTTCCTAACGTGAGTATACGCTTACTATTACGCTCTTCCTAACGTGAGTATACGCTTACTATTTCTGATTGGGTAAATGTAACGAGCTCAGTTGATGCAGAAAATTCTATCAATAACCATTTTGCTAGGAAACATGTTATTTCATACCTCCAACAAATACATCCATATGGTAACACAGGGATTTCATGTCATTTCAAACAACTTCACATTCAGCAAAGAGTAGAATGATGCTCTTTATCGCATACCGCATCAGACGTCATTATTCTACAGTCAGTCTTGTTTTCACTTTATGTTGATTGTCAGAAGCGTGAGCTTCAGGCGATGCTCGACCCACGGTCACAACTTATTTGTCCTCCTCCTCAGCGAGCTCCATGACCCCGTACGCTTCAGAGCACAAGCATTCAGGCGAGACCCCTTCGCCCAAGTCAGGTCTCGGCAGCAAATTCGGCTCCGTGATGGCAGGCAGGAGAGGCAGCGGCGGTCGCTCGGGCTCGTCTCCAGGTACTTTGGGGTAAGATCAGGCGATTTGGATCTCCCCACACTTTAATCTTGAGAATAAATGTCTTTAACTTCATAAGTAAGCCGTATAAATTTCACTGGAAACTGCCGTTCGTTGTTCCGACCCCTGCTATGAGAGATTTTTTGCCACCTTTAACCGTGTTAGATTAGTGTCGTGCAGTTGGTAGCTTCAGCGGCGGTTGACATTTTTTTCGCATCATTTTGTTTTGTGCGAGAACTTCAACGCTCAGGATTTATTTCCAAAAAAATAATTTTACCAACTACGATAGATGCTTTCTAGAGGCCCTGCTTTTCTAGCTTTAGAACTAAATAAACATTTTCTAACCCCCCGCGATGTTCCATCATCAAATAATTTTTAGCGTTAAATAGGGTGATCTGGAGCAAAATGAGACACGGAGCACATTGTGACAGTGCACCGTTCTGTTTTCCGCTAATGATTTTGATGCTACTTCTCACATTCCTGCGAGCCAAAGTAATTCGTACACAAGCGAAAGTTGTTCGTTGTGTATTTTGAAGCTGTTACGTACTGTGCTTCTTTTCTAACAATTCCTGTAGTTAAAAACCTAAAATTTCTGAAATAATACTGCACTGTGTGCAGTAGGTTTCGCTGAGGTTTTCAGTTCCCAAAAATGGTTGTATGACGTAGATGTGAACATTGAAAAGAGTGCACTGGTCATAGTCAAGAATCTTATCAAAATAAATGTATAGTTGAACTTCTCACTTACGGACATAACGTAATACCGGATGCCGGATATAACGGACAAAACCTGCTGCTCTGAATACATATTCTATTTTAACTCTCTGCGATAAGTGCAGAATAGTCGCATGCAGAATTTCCGCGTCAAAGGATATTGTCTCCCTCTAATTGTCTTTTAATGAGAAATTCTACTTCACCTTGACGTAGACAAGAAGAAAATTAAAAAGTTTGTACTGCCATACAAGAGACAAATTGAGGCAAGTTGTATTGTTCTGTACTATGTGGCATGTCTGATTAGTCGCGAAAAGATTAATCATATGAAATTTTTATGTTCTATGTATATCTTTGAACGAATTTTTTTACCCAACAATAAAGTTGTACAAAATTAAGTCGTGTTATCACAGTAGATGACTTTATTCTAAACTCTCGGCACGTGCTTAGTATTGCCTATTCTAATTACTCATACTATTAAAGTGAAGAACACATATAAGGTCAAGGATTGATGATTATTGTATGTCCCATAGAAGACGCATTTTTTTTGAAAATCTTTCCTAGAGATGCACATTATTTTTACCTGTTGGCTAAATCGAAGAGATAAAGCTCTTGCATCGTTCCAACGGGATTTGTCGTTGATTTTCAGACTTGTTGCTTCGAAAGGAAGCCAATTAGCACCTGAGACTCAAGAGAAAGCGGCGTGAGACGCTACTGATTCTTACGGCATCTAATCCAACATCACTTACTTTTTCCGCTTTACCGAAGATCCAAGCTATCGATCTGGGGATACATTTTTTGTGAGTGTTGTCCTTATTTCTTTTCTCTATTTCTTTCATGGACTTGGCACTAACATTGTTTTCTGTTTGAGACCCTTCACCTGTAGTATATATATTTCTGCACGCTTACTACTTTGACACGTTAAGATATGCCTTTTTAAACAGTGTTCTCTACTCAATGGATTTAGGTAATAGATTTCTTTGCATGACGTCAGTTTATGTGGCCCTCACTTTTTATGATGGCTCTCAAACAACGATTGATATAAAATATAACTTGCCCTCACAGCATGACCGATTTCTGGTACCCTGCATGAAGACGGCAATGGCACGTTACGCAGCAAACAGGACTTCTTTTAAAGGTTGAGTTAATTTTTACAGAAATCAGACAGAACTGTCAAATACTTAGCT
The DNA here is from genome assembly GCA_014899125.1 of Orchestia grillus. Lineage (NCBI taxonomy): Eukaryota > Metazoa > Arthropoda > Malacostraca > Amphipoda > Talitridae > Orchestia > Orchestia grillus. The sequence goes on from VOMN01103092.1 coordinate 5,716, forward strand.
TGGAAAAAATTCTACAATAGATGAGCAGTTTTGAATTTTTTACGTTGTAGTCCAAATGATAAGCTTAAATTTCCTCCCATTTAAATTTTTATTTATGAATACAGCCTTTGAAAAATAATTACTCTCAGGACAATGTCAGATTGCATCACGTATAATCGATTTTATGAGTTATGAAGACACGCTTTCATGGAATTCTCACATTTGAATTCTATGTTATGGTCATTTTCATTACTCAACACAAAAAAGCTCATTCTCTCCGAGCCACACTCAGAAAAAATTTCTCCCCAAACCTTTCTCCGTTTAACGCATTAGAATTATTTTTTGAATTCACGACGAAAATGATTACTTTCAGTAGTGTTTTACGGAATTTTGAAAGAATTAAAATATAATTATACACCGCAATATATTATTCAAGTCCCTTTTCATGCTGTTGTTTCTGATGAAGTAATTATCCATTATCAATGGTTCTCTTCATGAGCTACATTCCACAGGCATGTGGGGAGCGCTGTTGCGGCTGTTGGAACAAATCAAATACTGCTGGCGACGGGTCCGGACTCTGTTAGTTCAATACCTGAAGAAATCTTAGATTATGTAATTCTACCAATTGAAGATGACCGAGAGACAACCCATCACGACCACGATGGCAGATATCCACAAGTTGCAAACAAACCTTACTTCAAGTTGCCTGCCTCTCTGAAGGCCAAAATCGCTGTGAGGAAGAAGCCTGTTATGAAGTGGAAACCGTACCATCGGCCACCGGAAGTACGGAGAAGTTTGGATGAGATAATACAAGAGTCAATTCCCGAAGGATGCTACGAAGAAGAATGTGCTTTCATGTGGAGGACTATTGAAGAAGACACTGCAGATGCTAGTAAGTCATTCATACCAACACCACCGCCTTCCACGATGAGACACGAAACAGAAGACAACCTGCATCGAGACAGTTTTAATAGAAGCCCAAGGACTATACAAGACCATCGAGTTCTCTCTCATTATGCCAAAAAGGCCCAACTCACTGAAAGAATGAAGAGCACTTTTCCCAGAACGATACCCCCATCTCTGATGAGACCTATAAAGTATCGCTCTTCAAGGAAATCAAGATTTAGAAAATCAGACATCTGGAAGCCTGATAAAATCGACGAAAAAATCAAGCCGGTCCATCACCGTTCTTTACCGCAGCTCGCCAATAGAGGAAACAAGGAAACTAGTCTATGCAAATCTAAAGTAAAAAGCTCCAGCGAAAACTCCCTTGCATCAGACGATGAAAGAGAACCTTCTTCTTTCACAAGAAGAATGTCTAACGATATTTTCGAAGAAGGAATTCCTCCGCCAGAACAGTTCCGAGACGTCCCGAGTGGGGAAATTTTCAAGTCATTCCCACAACACGGAAACCACTCTAAATTCGGACATATCTAGCCGAGCTGCTCTAGCAACGATTTGTTTTACGTTTTAATGTGGAAGTAGTCGAAATATGTGTTAGTGGTCCAGAACGTGTACTGTCAGAATACGTTTTAAGCCCTTTTGTATGCATTAGTTTCTATCGTGCTCGTGTATGATTGAAGTACAGTGCTGTGATATTCTTAAATCAGTCTAATTTCTACCTATCAAAGATCATGGTCCATGAACGTTTTTATTTAAGGATAGTTGAATGGTTAAGTAACTTGTGGCATATCAGGAAATACAAAACAAATTTAAGTTATGTACGAGTATTATTATTATCATCATTAGTTAATCAGTATAAGACTCCCTAGCCACTTCAAATGCGATCTCAAGAGAGTGAAAAGAACGGACTATTTTGGCATGGACCGTAGGGAACATGGAATCTATACACAGGTGTGTTCCCACATAGGATTTCCTGTGCACAGAAACAGCGAGTTAAGAATGAAGAGGAAGAAAGACCAAATACAAATAAGAGCCAGCGAAGAAAATGGGAAAAACAAACGACGATGAGTGGGTACGAAAGATAGAAGTCCCGAAGGCCTATCTATAGCTGAGGTAAAGTTACATACAATGCGACGCCAGTGCCCACAGCACACGAGATACTAACCGAACTCACCTAACACTATTCCCTATGGCCTATCCTATGCCCCTGATGTGAGTAATGTACGAGAAGCAGAATTTCTATGATTAATGAATACTGATAAAATGAATGAAAACGTAGATAAAAAAAAATCCTCAATGAAATAAGACAACAAAAACTTTCACGTAAAGAAAGTTCTGTATTCGATGGGTAAATTGACCAACCACTGCAATTCCGATGAGACGTTAGTCGCACAACCATTAATTATGTATGCGAGGTCCCACGAGAATATCGGGCGCATTCCATGCAACCGAAATGAAAAAAGAATGACCGCAATAATTATTATTTGCAAATGCATCTACGATGAAACTTTGTTTTATTTTGTTTCATATTAAAATAATTTTTGTTCGTTTTTTACTTTATTTTACTTCTACTAGACCCACAAATGCCTCAAATTATACATATATATCAGATACTCTAGCCTGTAGCTCAGCGCGCAGTGCCGGGTAGCAAACTTCCTACGTACTTGTAAAAAATGAAAGATCGTGTAAAATGAAATCAGTCACATACAACGTATGTTACAAACCGAGTTTTCAAACAGTAAAGCAGCAACCTAGAAATAAAATATGAAAATCATGTTGAAATTTTTAATCGTAATTGTAAATATACTGAACGATCGTCCAGCGTTTAAGTGACACGTAACAAAATTTGAATAGTTAACCAAAATAATTGAGCAGTTTTGGAATTTAGGAAGCCGATAGGATACGAGTCTCTGATTCACGTATTGCTACAATTTTAAGTCATATGAGCTGAAGGACAAACGGATAGAAAAGAACCTTTATTAATTCCAACACGTTCTACCGTTGGGTATTAAATGCCTTTCAACTACTGGTGTGGTGAGGGATGTGAGGAATGGGTGCTTTAAACTTCCTTTTCCAAGGGAAGTACTCTGCAGTCACGTGAAAATGCCTCCCTGAGCCGAATATCGAACCCAGGTCCTTTTAATGAGTTCTCTATAGCAATTCATCGATTAAGAACATGGTAATAGCCCGCTGGTTATGAAATTGATTTTGAAAATTTTACATAATTAATAAGCGAGTTTATTGAATTCAAGAATCGCAAGGTTTCATATACAGCCATAATAATTGCCAAATGATGTTACGTAAAGGCTTCAGCAATGCCCAAGAACATCAAGTAATTTAATGATTACCACTAACAAAAATAACGAGTAGTATCATAGAAGCCATTTGGTAAGGACAACTTTAGTGGAACGAACACGTCGCTTGAAGTTCATTTCTGCTGAGCTACATGAAATCTGCATGCACAGTCGTCAATGATCGTAATAAGGACTGCAGTGTGACGTTCACACTATCGTAGGTATCAAAAGAAAGAAACTTTACTAATTTCAATTTGNTCCCTCTCAAGCCACGTGACCGAGAAGCTTCGTCTTCTTGCACGCATTACAATCTTCACAAGCATGGAGAAATGCCAGAGTTACCCAATACTTTAATAAATTAATCAAGCCATGAGCCTCTACGTGTAACGCGGTTTTCAAATTTCTGTTACTTTATCGCCACCGACCGCAGGGAATGTACAGTTCTTCTCCATTCCGGAACAACTGACGTGACTTCTATAGAACAGACTAATTTTCTAGGCACAGTTAAATTTTTCATTTACAGGCACCGCATATCGGATGCGGCGAACGGAAAAGCTACTGGTCAGAATACGAAATTATTCCCCCAGAACGATCCGTACGGAAGTGCAGAATCGTCGCATGTGGAACATTCAAGTCGACAGATATAACCTTCTTTCAATTTGTCCATTAACGAGAGATTCAACAGTACGTACTCTCATACATCTATACTTAGGCGCTCTTTATCGTAGGATTCGAATTTCATCTACATTTTCCGCCGATAATGTCACGATTACCTCATCTACGTCAATTCTATTGGAAATGTTGCTTCAGTTTTCCCGTACTCGGTTCACCAACAACGAGAAGCAGCAGCACGCGCGTTCTTTAGTGGCCTGCTCCGTTCTGTTCGGCAAACGCACGGAACTAGCGACGCATTCCGAGGTTTTTCTCCACAGCTCAGCAGGATAGGTGTTAAATTTTCAAAAATGGACAAATTCATGTAAATACTTTCTGGAGGCTCCTAAGCCAGCATGGACGCAAACCCAAATTCATCCCACGTGCTCAGATCAAAAGTTGCAATCGAAGTTGTTTATCTCCGTTTCGTATGGTCCAAACATTGACGCAATGGTCGAGTAATACTTGTATTTCAATTTGCCACATGTGCCTTCTCAGCACCGAACAGTAGGATCCAGCGGGCACCATACACTGCACAGCAGGATCCAGTGGGCATCATACACTGCACAATAGGATCCAGCGGGCACCATACACTGCACAGCAGGATCCAGCGGGTACCATTATTAAGCACAAAGTCTGATATAGGTGAGAATGTGAGCACATATCGTTCCCATGAACTATTTCTTTCGAAAATTTAAACTCGCATCCAAAGTAGCTATCACAAGCTCGGAAAACGCTATTCAACTATATAATTTAGACAGCCGAACAATGATACTTTTCACCAAATCAACGAGGGTGGCGCGAAATAAAGAGGTCCATCGTCTGGAATAAAACAAACTTCCTTGGTTCTTCTTCTACACCGCTGCTCGACTGTTGTTGACACGCAGTGGCGAGCACAGCCGCCCTGCCACCGTACAACCAAGGGTTAGAACCAAGGTCATCATTCAGATATCTAACTCAACGAGCATCGCTACTGAAAGGCATGAAATTCATAGAAAATATATTCACATAAGTGCTTTCTCAAATTACAAATATCTGCTTCTAGAAAATATCCCCATGAGATTTAATTCATCGCTGCCTGGTAAAATTATTGAAAAATTCTGGTGTAGAACGCATGCTTGCAGCAGCAGGGCTTCACGAGGTCATGTAGAAAACGTACTCTTAGATGTGTTCATAAGCCGGAATTACTAATGGGTACTCGATCAACTAATTAGAGTAAAAAAGAAGCACAGCAAATTTTTAAAATTTTAATTACAAAAAGCCAAGCATGAATAACAATTATACAGAAAAATGTTCTAGTTGAAATTCAAGAGAGGTCTTTTCGTCTCAGATAGCAAATAATTCAGTATCCTGACACTTCTCTATAAGGACCATGAGTGATCTTCTATGTCAAACTACATTTACGTTGTCTCTCCACGTTCATCGAATCACCGAGTGATATTGCCTTTCAGATTTTTCAAGTTCACATCTACTAGTTCTCGAACTTGACATGTCAAAAGTGTCACTCAGAAATAACTAAGTCCTTCTTCATTTCGTGAATATAATTTTCTCAAACAATGCAAAATTTCGGTTCATAAATGCCCTGCTCACGTGGGGATCCCTCTTGTACCTGCACGAGGTTCAGCACCTGACAGCACACCAGTGCAACTTTGCGCCGCCCCGCCAATAATTTATCATCTACTATCCGTCCAGCGGCGATGTTTTGTGCTTCAGCGGCGAAAATTATACACAAGTTCGGATACTACGGCGGAATAGTTAACGCTAGAACAGAAGTACAAATTTCACTCCATATTGTAGCTGGAATTTATGCACATCGGCGAGGCATTAATGCTGAAGTGAAACGGAGAACAAAATTTAGACAGATCGTTCTATAAGAGAGGAACTAGTCATCGATAATGCCTGTAGGTAACGTGCTAGAAAATTTTTGATACCGTAAAATAAGAAGTAACTCACAAACCCATAATTTTTGTACAGAGTGCATGAAAATTGATGTTCTCTTCCTTCCCAAAAAATTGCATTGAATTAGAATATGCGTAAAATAAATAGTTTTTTCAAATATCTAGCTCGTGATATTCATAATTCTTCTAGAACACTAGGTGCGAACTCGACAGTCTAGACCTCGTAAAAAAAATTTAAAAATGAATAACTCTACAAAAAATGAGACACGAGTTCAAAGTAACGATTTACAGATCATTTTAACTTTCCTTCAACTCGTTGCAGTCACTGATGATGACGCTTTGAGTGGGTTTTCCTGACTTTGAGCCCAACTTCTCAATGGCTTTAACAACTTCCATACCTTCAATAACCCTTCCAAAGACGACATGTTTACCATCAAGCCAATTACAAGGCACCGTCGTGAGGAAGAACTGGGACCCATTAGTGTTGGGGCCTGCGTTGGCCATGGATAACAGACCAGGTGTGTCATGAGTCAATTTGAAGTTCTCATCCTTGAATTTATCCCCGTAGATGCTTTTGCCACCAGTGCCGTTACCACGCGTAAAGTCACCTCCCTGGCACATGAAGTTCGGAATGATGCGATGGAAAGAGGAGCCTTTATAACCAAAACCTTGCTCGCCCGTGCAAAGCTGACGGAAGTTTTCAGCTGTTTTCGGCACAACATCATTGCGGAGTTCAATAAGAATACGGCCCAAGGGTTTATCATTGGCTGTTATATCGAAGTACACTTTAGGGATGACGTCCGAGCGCGAAGCAGCAGAAGTTGAGAAGTTGAACATGGTGATAGAGGCAGCAGTCATACCCCCAGCTACACCCAACAGCCTCGAGCAGGGGATGTGCATGTTGCGCAGCATCATGAGGCTTCTTTAGCAGCGACTGGCGACAAAGGAAACTTTTTATAGCAAAATCAATGCATGTTAACTATGATATCGCAATGCAAATAATACACAACTCTAACAACAGTACAATCTTGATAATGATAACACTAAGCAACAAAATTTCAACTTTATAGTCTTGTTCTTGGATTAAAACTAGTTTTCCAGTTCTTTGTAACAAACCTAATAAAAATTAACAATTTAATGTTAAACATTTCTAATTTCTCAACCTAGCAGAACTGTTCCAGTTCATTGCATGTTAAAACACTCAATTAGTGAAAAATTGTGCATGACTGTTACTTACACTAATAACAGACTCCAAGCAAGAATTGAAACTGCTTCAGCCCATGCAGAAGTTTGAACTATTCGAGTGTTTTACTGCTAGGAGTTCGTTTTTGTAGTCAGGTCAATGAACTGTCAAATTTGCTTTTCTTCATTTAATGCCAGTAATAAATCTAGCATAATACTAAAAATTTGATCACCTTTCTTGCTTGTTGTAGTGTTTACTTATAACTGCACACACTCTTCTTCAGAAACAATGCAGGGCAGAAATTCAAAATTCATTTCACAAAAATTAGACATGGGTTACATTTCATTAGGACTCAAGTGAGTGAATTACCTTCTTTGGCTTTGAATATTTGTAAGGAAATGAGTGAACATCATTAGAGGCTCAAAGGGGACTTTAAAACAGTAACCCAAGAGGTCACAAGTGGTCTAGTATAATACAAAAGTAAAGTATCGTAAATTTATTGGGCATTTACTATTATTGGCAATAATTGGAGTTAGGAAATACGTAACAATCGCCAGGGACAAAATTCATGTGACACAGTGTGATTGCAATAATCTGATAATATAATGAATCTACAAACAGCACAATTTGATCATACTAATAGAGGAGTGAACTCACTTGGGAGAAGTTGAGCATACAGTTGGGGTGTAATTTATGACTCAGTAATTCCTTCTTTACAGGATGGTTATAGAAAATTTGAGCCCATAAATCTATGGAGATTACTACCAACAGTTAACTGTAGGTCTCGTATCCCTGAGTACAAATTGTGAGCCCCTTGGCCTCGGAAAGTGAACCCTATGCAACCATTGCATCAATTCCTAAAATCACATCCTGGCAATAGAAATAGTGTATTCCATAGAATAAAATTGAGCATAGTAGGAAGATGGAACATATGATAATGCTAAGAATAGACAAAACTAAATGTGCAAATTTACCTAGTATAGTCTTAATGTAGAGAATTGATGTATTAGAAATGCACAGAATCTAATAATCTGGCAATAGTATAGCCTTAATGAAGAGAATTGATAGATTAGAAATGCACAGAATCTAATCATCTGGCAATGGCAAGACACAACAATATTATCGAAAGTAGTACAGGTGTATACAACACAAAAAAATGAAACTTACCAGTTCAAACTTTGAAAAGTGAGGCTGAAGACTTGTAGTGGGCAACAGTGCTTGAACAAGACAGCTGTTTTCAAACTAAAAATGTTTATTCAGATTTAGTGGATGAAATACAAAAAAGTAAAAAATTAATACTTTTCTTCCTGAAACACAATATACTATACAATTAAATTTATTTTATTTTTCTCAATACATATACAAGTTTCCAGATTAAAATAGGCTTTCAAGTTATCATTGTACACTAGGCTTAGAGATTCATTGCTTGATGACGTGCATTGCAAGCAACCACAAAACCTTTGATAGTATTATCTAAGCCATATTAAACAGGGAAATGCATTCAAAACTTTTCATCAATTCACAGATAAAAAAATATCAATATATGGCTAGATTTCTATAGACCTACAATATGCATAAAAAAATACAGGATGACACAGAAAAATGAGAACTTGAAAAACAATAAAAATAGAAAAAATTTAGCCGACTGCATTATTAGTTAGCGCAATGCTCCCTAGCCACATAGAATGCTATCTTACGAGAGAGAAAAGAAGGGGCCATTTGGAATGGACTTTATAAAATCGATAGAATCATAATGTAGAATCTATGCACAAGTGTGGTCCAACACAAGATTCTCTGCACCTATTAAATTTAAGCAACTAAGAAAAAAGAGGAAGAAAAGATAAAGACTAACCAGCAAAGAAGGCATCAAAATACAAAGAAGCAAAGTGGGCACAAAAAAATACGAGTCTCAAAGACCTAGCAAGAGCTGAGATAATGCAACATTGTGAAAAATCCAGCATAATTTTTTTACTAACATCAATTGAACCATCACAACTAGCTTTTCAAGAAATCAAGGACCAAGAGACATTAATCTAAATTACCAATGTTATAAAATTATGTTGTATAGATGGGATCTTCCTCTACATATGCATTTTTTCAATCAGCTCCAAAGGATCCTAACCTAATGTAATGGGGAGGAAGCACAGAAACAGCAAGACACATTATACAATATAAACTAATTTTTCAAAAAATTTCTGGCTTTTTCAAAAAAAGGTTACTACCACTCACAAAAAATTCCAACCAAAGACAACAATACTAGGGCACTACAATGAATAGGATGCTGTGTGCAGTTAACCGTAGTAAACTAAATGTTGACCAAATTTTCAAAATTGAAGTATAAAATATGACAATAAATTTGCTATAATGAAGTCAGCATAATGACACTCATACAGGATAGGACTAATTGAGTATATACAATAGTACTTGATTTCAAAATTTGTTATTTAAAAATAAATCATAAAAAACAATCCTACACCTGAGATAAAAACAGAATAAAATAGATAAGTAGAAATTGAGATCAATATTTTAAAAGAAAAAGTTAAATAATAGCAATGAACTAGAAACTAGGCTCAATATTTATTTTAAGTTGGTATCCTGTATAGAGCATTCTATTCATTTTGTAGCCTACAAATTTTGTGCCAGTGGATAGGAATTTTCTTTCCAACTTCAGGAAATATATTTTTAAAATTTCAATAAATTGGGAATATAGTTAATACTTTGTTCATACTGTACAGTGTATTTTCTGCTTTAACTCTTCCTTCCCGTACATTAGGGTTGGAATAGATGTTTCAATAATTTGACCAAGGAATGTCAAACCCTGATTGGCATAGCTTGTAAAAATGAGGTCATAATTGTGAAAATGTGGACATAATTTCTATAGACTTAGAGACATTACAATGTATTTGATTATAAACATACTGAAAATATTTCCATATATCTTTTTCTATGCTTTGATGCCTATTAAAAATTAGTTTATGTAACTCGAAAGAAATAATTTCCAAAGATACTAAAGTTAATGCTATAAGTTTAACAGAAAGTCCTATACTGCACATAATGCCAACTCAAAGTAAATAACTACTAGAGCATACTGAAGACTGCAATTGAACAATTTTTGGCTTATATCATGACTTAAAATAGTAAATTATATTCGAAATGCAACACACATAGTTATGGTAATAATACATTGAGTATATTTTTAACATAGAAGACGAATTCAGCAAAGGAGTAAAAAATGCATGCTATTAAATATACAAACAATAATATCATACGCTTAATTGAAAATTCATATTTGACCAGTATTTCAAAATATATGCTATATAAAAATCCAATGCAAAATATTTTTAATCCAATTCATAAAATATTTACTTCTGATTATCATTTTAAATAAGTTCTACTTTATTTAAAATCAATATTAAAGGAAACTTTAACTTCTCATCTACTGCCTCGTAACTTATTCCAAAACCAGGGCTACGCTCAAGACGCTCGAGGGAAAAACATTCGGTGTAAAATCTTGTGGCTACCTGGGGCTCGTAGACATCATTGAACGGTCATGAGCGAAGTACCGGTCAGCACAGTCACTCACTCAGCAGGGGGATAGGCGACTTTCGTAAAGAGCAAAAAGCATATTCCCATGATGCAGTATAGGAAGCATATGGATAAAAAACTACTACTAATTGTTTTCAATATGAGCTATGTAAATTCTTTATTTTCCGCGGCAGACCCTATTTGCTGAAGTTTACCGGCTGGTTTTCATAATGACGTTCACCGGTTCCCGTACGGATAGAACGTAATTTGCCCAATTGAAACGTACTAGTATCTTCATAATCGAACATAAGCATACTACACATATTCACCATACTAAATAATTTCATCATAAGTAACTCAAACCCCCAACCCAATACTACCTTCACCTCTTAACCCTGGGCGTCAAGCCGAGCGTGGTTTAGGACTACGCAAAACTATGGTCTCAAATACTAATGATTACACAATTTTGTCACAGAATGAACAGTTCTGTTACGGTACAACCAAAAATGCTCATTGAGATTCCTTGTATAATTTTACCCTATGCACTCATATTTTGGTAGGCTATCAAATACATTCTAATTTTAAATGTTGCTAACTTTTAGATAATAGTAGAAGCGCGTGTCCCTTCTTCGCTTTTCCGCCTCTTTGTTGTAGATTGAGCATCTGGCTACATACTCAAGAGCATCTGATAACCTTTCCCCAATCCACAAGTCATATAATCTTCAACCGTCCTATATGCACATACACTTATCCCAAAGTATTTAAACTCTCTTACTTTTCTTCAGATTCACATTTAGATACATCTGTCACACACTGTACCAAACTTGAGTTAGAAGTTTTTTAAATTTTTCTCTGAATTCACTGTTAAGGCAGGATTACCTGAAAATAACAATTGACCCACCTTATATATTCTTCTTTCCATTCCTACCAAGGCCAAATTCAAATTTTGCGTCCTCACATTTACTTCCCTAACTACCCCATCATACACGTTTATCAACCATGGCGGCAGCACACGATCATACACCCCAATCTCAAGCCCATACCTAAGTCAAACTACTCACTTAACTCGTTACCCAGTCGAACACAAGCTGTTCTATTCACATGAAAACTTTTAACTGCATTCAACAGCTTTTCCTCAATACCATTCACAGCAAATATTGTACATTCTGCAACATTTTTTCACCTGCTTTGTCATAAGCCTTTTTCAAATCCGTACCGCAAAAAATATGTATTTTTATATTTTAGGTCTTTTAAAATGGCTATCTCCTCAGGAGGCACAGTATAGGCCATATGCAATAGGGTTAGGTTAGTTTGGTTTGCCTATCTAAAGCTATGAGGACTCAGGGACACTGTTAGGTTACCTTAGCTAACTAGACCTCCGGAACTTCTATTTTTCGTGCTGATTTAGCTTCTTTTCATTTTCATGCCTCCATTACTGGTAATTTTTTATCTTTCTTTCCTCTTCGTTATAAACTTGCTATTTCTATGCGCAGGGTATCTTGTGTGGGAACACATCTTGTGCATAGAATTCCAGTTTTTCAAAGTCCATACTAAATGGTCTCTTCTCTTTCAATGCGAGATAGTCTGAGTTACTGAAGCACTGTTATCCTTACTGCTACTATGACTATTACTTAAAAGGCTGGGGTACTTTGTGGGCTTCATGACGTAGTGGTTAGCGTCATAATAGCGTGATAGGCCAGCAGCTGGAACGTTAGGATTCGAATCCCGGCTCAGGCACGGAATTTTACGTAACCAGGGAGTGCTTCCCTTAGAAAAGGAAGCTTAAACCACACATTCCTTACATCCCTCACTACACTAGTAGTAGTAAGGTATTGAAAACTCAACGGTAAAACGTGTTGAAATCAATACAGGTTCTGAGAGGATCTGATTTACTCGTATCCCCCCTCAACTCTTCTCAGGGTATGTTAATCTTCACCAATCGCACCTTTAGTACCTCTTTTCGACCTATCGAATTCAATTTTGCCCTTTTTGCCGTGGGCTCCACGGTGTAGTCGTTAGCATGACGGCCTCACAGCCGAAAGGACCAGGGTTCGAGCCTCGGCTCAGGTGGGGCTTTTCACGTGACCACAGAGTACTTCCCTTGGAAAAGGAAGCTTAAACCACACATTCCTCATATCCCTCACCACACCAGTAGTTATAAGGCATTGAAAACCCATCGTTAAAACGTGTTGGAATTAATAAAGGTTCGCTTTTTCGTATGTCTTATGTAGTGTATCTATATTTGATGAGAGAGCGAATCATTTTTTCTTAATTTGACAATTTATACAACTCTCGATTTTACGAAAACTAAGAACGATGTAGAGCTGTGCAATAGTTTCACTCATGTGGTGAATATGTGCTCATGAAACCTTTGCTAATATATATTACTAACACACTATCAATGATTAAAAAGTTTGAAACGAAATACTTTTTCGTATTCAACTATTTCTCTCAAGAATGAGACAGCTGAAAATTCCAATTTATTATGCAATGACTGACTACTGTTTTTATCAATTTACGAAAGCAAAAATATATGATGATAAATATAAATAATACTCAGCGAATACGCTTCTTTGCATGTTGTAGTTTTTTGTGCTTCTTCCATTTACTTTTGAAAATGGTAATTTATTTTTTTGCGTCTGTTTGAGTCCTTTTTTCATTCCTATTTTCAATATTTCAATTTTGGTTAAAATCACTTCCCTTTTTATCTCCCTTTGCCTTCTGCTAACACATTTACTTTGTAAATTCGATTATAACGTTCATAAATTCCTGGCGTCATGGATTGGAACAGCACAAAAATGTCCACTTGTGAAACCTCATGAATACTTACAGATTGCTTTTCTGTACCTGTATTCTATTTTGTCTCTAGCATCATGCCATCTAGCTTGTGCTTCTGCCTCCATTATGTGTACGTACATAAATAAAGTTTAGATATTTCTGTAGGCATGCTTTTTTAATTCGTGGTTGGTACTGCTTAAGATGCATAAACCATATTGTTTAAAATAAATTTTTCGATATCATGATGTGACTGTATTCTACAGGCCGAGTGACGGTTGGTCGAGTTACATGTATAGGCAAAAATTTAGTAACAATAATTCTCTCTTACAGACAGCAGCACTACGCAGTCAATTCAACACCTACAGCTTCTTCGAATATACTCCGAAATATATTATTAAGAAAAGTATGACACTACAATGGAACTAACAGTCATCACTTTCAACAATTTTTGTGAGTGGGAAAATTTGTCTTTTTAATATGTCCATTTTGCGCAAGCGTACAAATTAATATATCGTGAAGGCGGATTCAGTTTATGCATTTAATTGAAGGAATTGGGCTGATAAAGGCGACCTAGCAACTGCATCAACCTCATCATGAGGGTAAACGGGGCCTCTCACTCGTGTAGAAGAGGGGGACTATAACTGACAGTGCTGCCTCAGACGCAGATGTGGGTGTGGTCGTGTGTTGAGTGAAGGAAATTGTGCAGATACGCACTCTTTGACCGAACGGACTCTGAGAGGGTAGCTTGTGTGAGGCTAATTTTTATTGTTCTCAACTGTGGGTGTATTTCAGTTGTAATTGGTCTGCTACAAAATACGAGTTATGGTATTTTTAATCAATATTTGTAAAGAATAGAGCATATCCGTGTTCTCCCATAGAGTGTGTACCGTAGTGTTCCGTTATTATTGTGCTTCCAGCGCAGTATTCTGTTCGAGCTTTAAAGTATTTAACGGCCTCTGTTTCAGGTATCATTCGGCTGCAAAGTTGTGCCTGGTGCGTTCATCCAAGAATAAAGAGCTTACGCAGATAAAAATTTGTGCATTCCAGCGTGTAAAATATTGTTCAAAGTCTTACAAAACTTCTGCACACTCGTAAAGTTAGAAGGAATTTGCATCTTCAGCCTTCCCAAGGAAATTAGCTGAAATTCCCTTGCTTAACGTAAGAATCCTGTTCAAGGCTACACAGTTTTTGTACAGACCTCGTATCTTATTGCATAGGGTGCCGAAACAAGGATGAGCTCGAGACGATCTACTGAGGCTCCACTTATCCTTAACTGCACTTCGGGATTGAAGTGCTAAGTACTTGAAGAAAAAACGATCTTGTTTTGGATACCGCACATGAACGTCGTGATTTCAAAGCGACCAACATTTTTCGACGATTAATGCGTGAATTATGCGGTATATGAAATACGTGCCATCGACTGATTTTTTTAAATTTCGCATTTACATGTCTGGATAAATTCAACACTACCGGGACTGAAATNTAACTACTGACGAGCGAGGGATGTGAGGTTTGCTTCTTTTTCCACGGGAAGCACTCCGTGGTTACGTAAAAATCACTGCCTTGGCCGGGAGTCGAACCCCAAATTCTCAGCTGAGAGGCTATCACGCTAACTAATGCGCCATGGAGCCCACAAACATCCCATGCAATATCGAACAGATAATGAGTTAAACCTTCGTATACGTTTTTGACCCCGAAAAAGATCGAGTTGTATTCTTCAAGCATCATATCAGATACTGAAACCCAAGAATAACTTCGTTTGTTTTTTAGTATAAATGCTCGACTACTAATGAGTTGACGCTGATTGGAAATAAGAAAATAAGGAGTAGGTGGCAACCCTCAGAGTAATGTCAGTTGATTAAGGGCGCGATCCTTCAGCTGACAGCTACTGCGTATCATGGCCTCGAGCGCACCGCCCCTCAGAGACGAGGCTTCCCGAGAAGTGATACAGGGGAGAAGGTGCAGGGGAGTTGCGGGGGAGACGAGTGATGCAGGGGTGAAGAGGCTTTCTAAGAAGTGATACAGGGGAGAAGGTGCAGGGGAGTTGCGGGGGAGACGAGTGATGCAGGGGTGAAGAGGCTTTCTAAGAAGTCATACAGAGGAGACGATACAAAGAATCTAATACTAAAATAACTCGATGACCGCGGGGAAGTTTATCCAATTGTTGAAAAATAGTGTCGTGGGAGTATTTCGAAAGGAAACGTGTTCCGTACTCACGTACAATCCCTGCACACCTCAATAAAATCGGGGAAGCATATCTTCTTTGAATAACAAAAAAGACTCGACAGTATCTCTGGACGTTATAACTAATGTGTAAATCGTATGCTAACAGATGTTCTGTAAATACGTACGTGCAATCCCTGACCAGTATAACAAAAGCCGAAAAGATTATCTCCATCAGTGGCAAAAATGTCTTATCAGTATTTCGAATGGCAGTAACCAATTTGCATGTAAATTATATGCTGAGAAACGCTCTGTGAATACGTATGATGTTTTACGTACCATCTCTTAAGAATTACTGTAGAAGTCTCAACGTGACGTCCACACTTATTTTTTATTTTTTAGGATATACATAGTTTACCTCATTGAAACCGCGACTGGTACTGTGCTTTGTATGTGGCTGATTTCGAAATAAATTATTTCTCTTTCTCTCGTGCTTTTCCTACTCCGCTCTTGTTTCTTCCTTTTCCATTGGGCACTGCATGCTTAGACTGTATGGACTTCGCACAAAAAATTTGCTCATCAAGTTTTGGCGAGCACAATAGTGCATGTCATGACTTGACAACTTCATCGGGTGAAAAATGTTAAGCAGAAAGTTTCTCCGGCGTGTGATAGCCAGATTATCCTGAATATAATTTGAAAGAAAATTTCAAAGTTGAACAAAATGAAAAAACATTAATTTTCTATACACGATGTAGAATTTTACACATACGAAATCTGCACTTTGGATTTATTTTGTATTTGGACTCCTGGCGAGGTAAGTGTAATTGAAATGACAGACGGTACAATTTACGCTAACGCGAGTACATGACACGACGCATTTTACGAATTTTTGCATTGGTTCTTCCAAGCTCGAGACTTTGGAACGACCTGAAAAGCGCGCCATTGTATCGACTGAAACCCTTTCTAGGATGGAGATGAATTTTTGTAATATTTATTTTTTTAAATTGAAGGTATATTATGTAGTTTCATCAATTTTTTAAGAATTGTGTTTGTCTTTTATTATGTACGTACATACGGAAGGAGTGAAAAGTTTGAAAGTATAACTGAAATCCTGAAATGCTTGGCAGTTAGTACGGGATGTGAAGGTGTAGGGTTATAACGTTACATGTTACAATGCTTTAAAATAATAGGATAAAATATGATTTAATAGGAATACACCGTGCTACAGCAGGGCATTGCCGGATGTTTTACACTGCAGCATGTGCAACACTGCAGTATATGCAACACTGCAGCATACGCAACACTGCAGTATGTGCAACAGACCACGCGTATACTAATGCACGTGTCTCCAACACACACTGCTCTCGACTATCAAAGCGTGACATCATCCATTAACATCGTTTGGGAGCGGGATAAGTCGTGCGGTCCTCCGCATCTCTGCATACTTAAGAACGAATATGGAGCGTGCTTTGAAGATGGAGACCCATGATACTCAGTCGACCGATCGTGGTGTTGGTTGAGCAGGGGCGTCACCTCGATATAGACTAATTCCTGCGCATACTTTGCCTTGTAGTTATTATGTGTTAGGCGGGTCCCAACGAGGAAAATTTCACGAAAATTTGAGTCTATCCCACGTGCTCCTAGATGGGATTGTGACGACCATGTAGATTCTCGAGTCATGCATGTTCCTGTGGTTATACATGTTTAACATACGTGAGAACAAGCATGTCGTAGTCTCATGTGCCCGTATGAATACAGCTCTGCTGTATGTTGCATAGCTTTGCTGTCGTTTGTTAGATTAAACATCGCGTACGGTATTTGTATATCAAACCATCGAATGGCAGAGCGACAGTTTTTCAGACTTAATCGACGACTGCATGTGCCATGAAGCTTTCTAACCTCTGGATTGTATACGTTTACGTGCGACGAAAAATTTAATTAATCACNTGTTGCATAGCTTTGCTGTCGTTTGCTTAGATTGAACATCGCGTACGGTATTTGTATATCATACCATCGAATGATAGAGCGACAGTTTTTCAGACTTCATCGACGACTGCATGTGCCATGAAACTTTTTAACCTCTGGTTTGTATACGTTTACGTGCGACGAAAAATTTAATTAATCACGCATCATCAGAGATGGTGCGATCGTATCGTATACGCACAGTATCATGTACGAGTGTACGTACGGCTAATGAATTTAATTCCTGTATCTACGGAAACTATGATATGCTTTTGTAATGTCTTTTCATGATATACACGTTAGAAAACATAGATGGTTCTAATAACAGGTAAGAAACGGCTTGACCGTGGTAGGCTGCATTGTCCGCAAAGTTTGATTATTTTTTACAGACCGTCCAAGCTCCGTTGTTCGCCTCACCGTTCGCGTTCGTACGAACAGAAGTTCTGGCCTGTTCTAAATCTTCTGAGAAACCATAGACAATATTAACTAGCTCACGCTGCCCTACGATACAACAATGAACATCTTTTTTAGTCAGGAATTTCTCCGTCATGCGCATATAAGATTCTTGGCAGGTGCTGAAGTAAAAAGATATTGACGTTTGTTCTGAAATCATCAGAATTAATTTTCAAGAACGGAGAAGAATATTGGTTTCATAGGAACAGAGCCATTATCAAATTTTTTAAGCTGCTTTCGCTACTTCGGCTACCTCAGTTAGCTTAAATCACTACCGCTACTAGCGCTACTTTTCCAACATCGTAAAGCCGCTACACGTGACTGCGCTACCGC
>VOMN01103095.1:0-10050 GCA_014899125.1 Orchestia grillus
CCGAGCCTGATTTTGGGCGAAGAAGAAGCTTCTGTAGAATCCTGAAAGGTGGGTAGGGGAGAATCACTCACGTGGTCAGAGAGCTCCTGAGCGCTGGATGTGAGCACGAGGAAGCCGGTGTGGAAGAGGAGGCCATTGAAGGCCACGGACACGAGGGCCCAGCAGCGCTCTGAGAACATCCTGTAGGTGGTGGCGATGATGAAGCTTGTGCCGGCCAGCAGCAGCTGAGCCATGTGCAGCCCTGTCGCACTCACGAACTTGTCCCGGATCTCCATGACCTGCACGGATAATATGGATGCCCATGACCTGCACGGATAATATGGATGCCCATGACCTGTGCGGATAATATGGATGCCCATGACCTGTGCGGATAACGTGGATGCCCATGACCTGTGCGGACATTGTGGATATCTATGAGTCATGTTAATATCGTATATATCCATAATCTGTGTGAATATCGGTGACGCGCTTGTCGTCCGAACAAGTGAGTCAGCAAGATCTGACTCAAACAATGACAAGTGAGCCGCATTAGCAGCAGCTCTCTGGAACCATTCCCACTTGCGTTGTGTTTCTCATGACTATTTGAACAATTCTTTTCGACTTTCGCCAAATGAGAAATTACTAAAAGCTAGTATGAATCTTCTGCATTGTAAAATAAAATTTTAGATCGTAAATGAAATGGAAATTTGTGTTCACGCGTAATCACCGTTAGGGTAAATGAAGCGTACTAACTATGATGTTAGAAGAATTTAAAAGAGGAAGCCTAGGAGGATTCTGGATTAGAATTTAGCTCAACCTTGGAGCTTGATTGAAAGGGATCGAATTATTTACGGTTACAGTACACATGTTTTTTCATTTATTTTATGATCCAAAATTTCCAAGCAAAATAGAGACTAGCGAATACAAATTACCGTGGAATGTATATCGTTCCTCTCGTGGATAATACTCATTTGCATAAATTCGCCTTTTCAATAGTGTGTAAAAATGACTAAAAAACGAGTACTTCTGATTTTTCCCTATAAAATACGGTGACGGATTACACAATTAATATATATAATACAATATGGTAGTTTTAATAAAAAATATGATAAAATGAATGTAATAGTTCTTTGGTATTATATCAGTTGAAAATTCCCAGATAGCCCTAGAAATGAAGAGCACGAAGGAGGCCTCTCTTGAACATGCTGTGAGAGTGACGAGGCTGAGTCTTTCTAATATCTTTTGAAGCAGAAACAGTTGAGCCATTTTTGACCCAGCGCGCACGAATCTCATATGTGGGATGCCACATACATATTTAAAAGTTCGTATTTTTAATGATGCATCAATCAAATAGGCATGGGCCAACAGTTATGGACGAATGATCGGGCCTCTCACAGGTTTTGGCCGCGTCATGTGAGCAAATTCACGTGAACCTGCGAGCACCCTTCAATTTGGACACCACTCATCCCCAGACTCTAACAACACCAAGCAAGAACGTGATAGTCTGCAAATTTTAGTCTCAGAAATGACATGGATGAATTTAGCACGAATAAAACAATACGTATCGTGAAGATTGCGCAAAGATCTTCAGGTGGGTAAATTGATTGATGCAAGAGTACAATGTCAAAACTTCCAAGGAGAGTCTATATCCGGAGTTAAAGGATAAATTAACTGATTTGTTGCTTTTCTTCATTATTTATGCATCGGTTTATAACCTGTTAGCTTATAGCTAGCTTATGATAACAGGGAAGCACTAAATACTTAATGTTAAATAAGACATATTCCTGTAATGCTAGATCTTGCTTGAAGTTCGTACTTATAAATTTTGATTCCTTGAGACCGAGAAAAAAACTTGGGCAATTATTCAATTATATTTACAATGTTAAGCATCCAAAGTCTTTTCAATAAATATTGAATAACAGTCACAAATTTAAAAACTTACCTCGACTGCGATTTGATTCAAAGGACTTTTTAAAAACCCATCTATTGAACAAATTTTTCCCGATCTGCTGTCAGTTAGCTTTTTCAGGGCAGTTAAGTAGACTTCAACATTCCATCGGACGTAATTGGCCATAAGGGAGCACATGCTTTTGATGGCGTAGAGCATGACTATCATGTAGAGCCCGACCGAGAGCACAACGCCCCGTACGAGAGCCTGGGATAGAATATCCCTATTCAAGTGAAAATGATCGTCAATTTGGACGAAGACGATGGATCCAATTGCTACGGCCACAAATAACCAAAATAAATAATCGGTTGACGACAACTTGCGAGCCACTTTCCCTCTCTGAGAAATAGTCAGCAAAAGCGACATTAACGCACTCAATTTCTTGGCCTGACACAGCTGGATGCCGGGGCCTAGGAGAATAGTCACTGCGAATGTGAAGCACAGGATATCGTATGCGACGTCACCCACAGAATTCCAGTGAGTCTGACTAATGCGCTGATACTGCAGCGCTATACCCGCGATTAATGTTAAGTGGAGGCCTAAGCTGTACAGTAGAATGCTAGGACTAAATTTCGGTTTATTGTTCGCTTTAAACGTGTACGGCAGTATGCCGCACACTTGGAAAAGACGCACAATGAACATCATCACGGAGAAGAGAGAGGCTTGATTTGCTTCGTGCTGTGCCTGTTGTCCGACTGATCTCTTCGACGCCTGGCTCTTCGCTCTATATAGCAAATTTTTCTAGCGGTTTGTGTGTCAAGAGCAAACAAGGACCAGCCTTCAGTTTGCTTAAAACATCGCAACACATAGATTGACTCTCTCATTTCATCAGGAAGAAGGTAAAAGTCATGACACCCAGTTTTGAAGCATCGTAATTGGATTGGAACCCGTTTGTCTTACTCGTAGATTGAGAGTGAGAGCTAATGGAATGCTGAAAATACTGTGTACTCCTCACGTTTTCCTCCAACCTTGGGAGTAGCTGTATGCTAATGAATGAGTTAGAAATAAGAACGTCACTAATAAATATTTTGATAGAAAGGACTGTCAGCCTTTTAGTTTCTCTTGGCAAATATCTGTAAGATTTTCTTACATAGTGGAAATTACTGAAAAAATTCAGAGCCAGAGACGTTTTTAATTTTAATTAAACTTTTGTTCTGTTTTATGTTCGTTCTTTGCAATTACGAATATGAGACAAGTTTAAAATAATATGCCCCTGTATGTATGAAATTTTTCCCGTATAACACCCGAGTTCTCCAAAAACATTTGATACGCTAAAATATTTCACAATAGAGCGGCCTGCACTCGAGGTGAAAGGTGGTACATGCTCAGAGATAAAAGCGTTCAAGGAGCTCGCGGCAGCTGACCAAGGCTGCCTCGATTCAACCATGAGACTAAGTAGCCAGATACTGAAGAAACTGGTGCATTGGAATGAAAAATATAAAAATTGTACAAAATATTACGCAAACGAAATACCGTTACAGTACACGATACCTCCAGCATTCAAATGAAGCCTCAAATCTCTTTTCCCTCGTTCGAAAAAGTCCGTGAAGGAATGATTTTCTGGACGTTGACGAGTGAAGAAAACCGGAAGCTGGCCGGACGCACGAAACCGAGAAAGGGAGGCTCATTCCCTTTCATTCCCACCGCTGACTTCAAGGGAGGCTACAGTGCAAAGAATGACTTGGTAAAAATGGTCCAAGAGACCGCCTTGAATGCACAAGTGGTGCTTGTACTTTTCGAAGTGACTGTAGAAAGAATTTCCCGCAATTCAGTAATTAATGGTAGACCCCATTTCAGCTTATTTGTTATTTCTTGGCTTGCCACATCTAAATAATGAATTGCCTCCCAATCCTATCTTCCTATAAAGGTTTACTGTTGGTTCGATGTGGACAGTAATTGAACTCTAACTCTGAACGATAGCTTCGAAGGCGCACTCTACTTTAATCTCGAAGTTAAAAACGAGAGCAACAACTAATATTGTCAGCTACTAAGCCAATGCACTCTCGTTGCAAGTTTATTCTCCAATCAACTTTAGGATCTAAAGTCATAATTTCTGTAAGAAATGTAAAAATTAAGGTAATGAACTTGTAAGCGATTGAAAAGTTTGGTAAAACAGTATTCTCCCAAAATGCGCCTTCTCTAATATGCACTGTTTACTCACGAACTTCGTATTTTTCTCGACCATTTTCTTCACACGAGTATCCCGTACATTTACATTTAGATTAAGGGTTGCTCCAGGGAGGTGCAAAGCCTACGCAAAAATTCTTACTAGTTTCCGTGAGAGAAGGTTCTGCGTCGTGCCGGAATTCGCGCTTTTGTTGGAGCTCGACTCTCCCTCGCTAGGCCAGACAAATGTTGGAGCTTTGGCTTCGTGGTGACGTCTTTACACCTCCGCACTCGCCACCGTCACGACTTATGAACGTCTCTTGAAAGCTAGCGAAAATGAACTAACGTACGATACAGAGGCCCTCATACTCTAAAATAAACAATACAAGATCAAAGTCCTGCTCGTATGCAATACAGGCGTGATTGATAGGAAACATAAACAGTGCGAGTATAAAGCGTTGGTGCAGAAGAGAACGCTGTTTATGAAGCATATAGAGTCTCTTCTCGAATAAAATTATTCAACTTCGGCTTATCCGTAACGATAAAATTCTTTGGACTTGTGTAATTCTCGGTAATTTCTGGTATAAAGTTATACACTAATAATAAAGTCAAATTGAAGAAGAAAGTTTTCATAACTGCGATAGTATTTAGATATTATTTTTACGAATTTCTATTCTCCCTAGAGCTGAATAAAGATAAAATTTGTGCTACATAACTAAGGTAGAGTTCGAAATAGTCAGAGTCATTGAATTCTGAAAACTGCACCCACCTGGATTACCCTATGTCTGGTTAAGTAGACCAGAAATTTTTCCTATTACAAAGCCACAAATATTATTTTGCTCCGTTTCTTCCTGAAACACTGAGAATAATTTTCATCCAAATTCGTAAGAACTCACGTATGGATCCTTTTCAATCTTGTGGTTATACCTCACAAAACTGAAGACGGTTATTAACCAATAATTTCCAGTACTAAATCCTACAAAATTTTCTTGGTACGGATCGACGACATTTTCTGCAGACGGAAGAATCCTTACGGGGATATTTTCGTAAGGAAACACCATTTCGCGTGAAAGACTGAATGTAGTGATCTACAAATGCACAACAATCACGAGAATGTGTTTGCGTTGGGAGTTGAGGAGAAAGAGTTTGGGTTGGAGGGCTGCCCAAAAACTGTGGCGGGCTCTAAAAGATTGCAAGCTTCTCTCAGTGAGCCTTCAGCAGCGGACGTGGAGGGCATCGCAATGAGGAAGATTTGCCAGCTGTCTAAAAAGTCAGCTCTTATCACGAATATGAGACTGCGAAAAGGAAACCTTTTGTACGAGTTTTCCTCAGCTGCGTGAGAGTGTACACTGAATTGCTTCCTCCTAAACCCACGTTTGCGTACTGAAAAAAGACACTAAGAAGAGTTCAAGTGTGCTCTGAATGAAAAGCCTGAGCTCGAGTGGTTGATTTCATACTGCTTCGCTGTTTCATACTTTGCGATGATATTGGTTGATTAGCGACATGTTCTCATGTGAAACGATATACTTCAATTTCATTATTGAGAGTAAATTATATATGACACTCCAAAAAAACGAAGCTTTCTCTCGCATATTAAAGGGGGTCTACGCCGACAAAGTGGCTCGGCACGTGTTACAGTCCCTTGACTGTCACCATCGAAGTAATCGCGTTTACGAGCGTAGAATATTTGAAGTATTCTCTGGAGTCTATGTGCACTCGTACGCGCGATTAGTTATTGAACAGGTTTAAATATGCACCTATAGCCTGGAAATTACAATGTCATCAAAAGAGAATAGATTTAATCCCGAAATTTAGCGAAGCAATAAAGTAGTCAGAATACACTGTTAATTTACCGGTCAATTGTGCATGCATGGATTTGCAAGCATATTTCTTCCGAGTGCGTTGTTATTAAAAATTCTATAAACTGTAAAAATTAAGGAATGTAGTTTTATAGTTTTATCAACACATTTATTCAATTTTGACTGTATTCATCACTGTTGAGAAGCTATGAACATGATATTTTCCTTACATTACTAGTTCTTATTCGTCGTCGCGTACTCCAGCCGGTAAAGGAACTAACAAGAAATAGAGGTGCACGCAGGCACCACTGTCATACGTAATGTACGTGCAGATTACAGTGACTAAAAAGTGTCCATTTCAAGCGTTGCAAAACCCATCACACAGAACCTATGATGGAGGATGGGTAGTGACTATTTATAAGAAGCGAATGCAATCGCCAAGAATGCACCAGTTCAATGAATGAGTTATATTTTTTTTCAGAACAAGCACACCCAAAATGAACAGAATTAATTACATGAATGACATTGATACACGAAAAATATCAAGTTTCAACACGTTCTTTGCTGCTTACAATTTTAAAGCAATACCAACAACAACCTGAAACTATGAAGCTTGCCATCAGAAAAGAACGAGAGACCCGAGAGCTGCAGGTCTGGCCGGCCCAAGGCTGCAGGTATGGCCGGCCCAAGGCTGTAGGTCTGGCCGGCCCAAGGCTGTAGGTCTGGCCGGCCCAAGGCTGTAGGTCTGGCCGGCCCAAGGCTGCAGGTCTGGCCGGCCCAAGGCTGCAGGTATGGCCGGCCCAAGGCTGCAGGTCTGGCAGGCCTAAGGCTGCAGGTCTGGCAGGCCTAGGGCTGCAGGTCTGGCCGGCCCAAGGCTGCAGGTCTGGCCGGCCCAAGGCTACAGAGATCTGGCCGGCCCAAGGCTGCAGGTCTGGCCGGCCCAAGGCTGCAGGTCTGGCCGGCCCAAGGCTGCAGAGATCTGGCCGGCCCATGTCTCCATAGCACAGGAAAACAAATGGATTAGTACTAAGTAAAGTCTGGAGAAAAACACGAATCCTCGAAAATCTTAGAGCCTTTAGATTTTTTCCTCTGACAAACAAGGGGCCGTTCACCTTGCCACATTTACGATGACTAGATTTCCACGTCTGGTGATTTGTTGTAAGAAAAACCAGCCGATAGTCTTGGAATAAGGTAGCTTCTCTGACAGTTTTTATTGTTATGATGAATGTCTAAATCAAATAATATCCCTCACTTTAAGCAAGACGTGTCAACGATTTCTGCCTCTTATGAGATAGTTGTCCAGGTTGAAAGTGAATCTTTAAAATAAATGTAAAAATACTGTTACTGAAACCTTGCGCTTCAATTTCTAAGTCAACGAAAAATATAGTTCCATACCTGAACGAACTTTAATCCGGAAGCTACAAAATAGCGCCATACAAATTCATCGAATAAATATATTTATATATATATATATATATGCACTTCAATCCTTCAGAATATAGGCAACAGCCATTGACAGTACCCACTCTCATGCTGGCCTCTAGCTGCAAATTTATATTTTTGCCAATTATTTACCGAGCACAGCATTCACTCGTGAGATATGGGGCAGGACGGGCGATCAATCGATCCAGGCATCATTAGAGCACAGAGGCTCCAATTAGCGGAGCGCGTTCTTTTCGTTGATTATTTTTTGCGAGGGCGTCACGATTAATGTAAGACGTCAATATCGGCACTTTTGGCCGCCCAGGCCAGAGCAACAGATCAAAGGTTTCGTGGCTCACGACGTGGGATTAGGGGAGCGTGCAACGAAATATATACCCGAGACTAATTTTGTTGGTTGATGTAACAGTGTCACATATTTGAAGCACAAGCAGCTTACCTGGACTAAAGCATAAGCCTCGCTCTACAAAGCGAAAACGTATTGTAACATCAGTGTTCGGAAGGATCCATTGCCGACTAGCGCAATTCCGCATTTTCGAGGGGGTGATTTGGAGGTAAAGATTCATTCTACACCCTCTTGAAAAACTAAGCTAATGCATGTTCAAATTCTGACGCAAGTTCAGCTGTAACAAATGATAAATTTAATTTTTATTAATAAAGCCCCCAACCTGCAACCAAATCGTTATAAACGCAATTTTTATTGCTTTAAAAAATTAAAAATTAAAATAAAAAAATTAAATAGATTTAATTGAAGTTATAAAACTAAAGAGAAAAATTATTAAAGGAAAGGTACTTCCAAGCAATAACTGATGATAAGCTGCACCAATTTTCAATGTAGCCTTGCTACCGGTACATTCTTAGCTTTTATCGCAACATTTATGTATTCAATAACTTCAAACTGAAATACACTCGGGAATGCTTGAAAATATTTGACATGAATTTGTCGAAATAGGTCAGAAATTGTAAATCATGCACAAATCTATTCCCAAAGATTAAGGACCCCTGCCACAATTACGGACACCAGCACGTGAGCTGATCAAAGTCGACATTGATCGATATTGGTTTAAGGTACGATTAGCCTGTGCTTTCGATTCTTCGTCTTATACGTTTTTATTCCCATTCTTTCTATTACCATTTCAATAGTTTATGGCTTATTCATATCTAACGTGGAACTACACGCAAGAAATTCGGAGGGACGGAACCATGTCTTCATTTTTTATTTCTTAAGTCTCTTAAAACTCCACGCTATTTCCACGGTAATGATTCAGTAGCTTCCACACTGGGAAGCGGCAGCGGTTTCACAAAAATATCCACCGCGCTCAGTTTGTCGCTGTCCTGCAAAGGAAAGGTAATTGAAGGCCGCTGGTGACAGGAGAGCTGAGTTAGAAATATAACAGAACGAATTAACTCGTGGAATATAATGTGCAGTTTGTTTATACGCTCATGTACTCTCTGTGCACCTAACCTTTCACTCACGAATCGATAATCAGCTTGGAATTGTTCACAGAAATGAGTCTAAGGTATATGGAATTACTTGACGGCCTTGACGCAAAAACGATCGATTTCATGATGTTATTGTCGAGAGTCAGTTGACAGACGTGGCACTTGAGTGAGCTCTGTGGGAACTGTGACGTCACTCTCCCGTGCCCTGATGCTGACTTTGTTTGGGCGACTGTTGCACTTGGTTGAATTCAAAGGTGGTTGATCGTGTCCTTAATTATTTTGGTGCGTTTCCAGTCATCTTTTTATCGAAAGGCAGCGACACAAATGACGGCTTCGACGATTCGAGTCGCCCATCCAAGATTTTACCTCAGCGTACCGACTTCCAAGTACAGGGGGACGATGTGGAGTTTTCATTCACTTGTGTGGGAGGAAAGTCAGAATCTGTTCTCTTAACTGACGTAGGCTCGCGTATTAAAACTTCAACGCTAATTAAGAAAAGAAAATCAAGAATTTTTCTCAGCTGGTGAATAAAATTTAAAATTGAAAGCGTTCCGTTACGTACAATAAATACAATTATTCAAATTATACAAACCCGGAATACTGAATAAGACTCTCAAGTGTAACAGCGAATTTCCTGCTGCAAGACTGAAAGGAAGGTAATTAAACTCAACTGCAGCTGCTATTCCTCGATACGTTTTTAAATTCATCTAAATATTATCGTAATTACTTCCTACTTCATTGGAGCACATCCTGAGCTTACAAATTAGTGATATGATGGTTGCATTGAAAACGGTCATAACTCATTTGGTAAAAGAATTTTCTGAGCAAAGAATACTAATTGATTCGCTGGAACTGCCGGTCAGATACTCTATAGTGAATTTGCAATCATCGTTCATGCCACAACACATCTAGCCCACAAGGTTTTGTGCCCAAGAAAAAAACGATAACGAGGGAAAGCACTTCATCAAATGCCACCCATGTCTTACGGACTCAACCCGTCGTATTGCCTCCCTGGTGTCTGTTGCTGGCACTGTTCTCGGCCATCAGTCACATGTCAAATTGATGTGACCCACTCACACAGCTCCAACTCGCGAGCAGCGGAAGTTTCTCATGCAGGTTCACTAGTTCCTTCCTTTTTCGAACTCGCGAGTGATTTACGATGAATCCAAGGCTGGAGTCCGCGTCGCAAGTCTTAATTAGATCTTAGATCAAACGGACGTGGTCTTTTCATATATTTTGAATAACTTTGTGGAATAATTAGTGCACTTTTAATGCCCCATGCACCGTTTGTATCGAGCTATTTTATATGTGAAATTGAGTGTAATAGCTAAAAAT
>VOMN01103099.1:0-23955 GCA_014899125.1 Orchestia grillus
AGAATTCGTACTCCTGAGGCAGAAAAACCCGACCTGTTAGTGTAAGAAAGTTTCACTCGTGTTATCAACGTTGACATCAAATCGTTAGCCGTCAGTGAACATGATTCGCTCTAATCCAAAGTGGTTTTATTCTTCCAAAACTCTTTTGGGAGCTAACAATCTTTTTTGCACTGTGCACCTGGTGCCCGGCGGCCACACAATTCCGTCTTCAACAAGATTCGGGCGGTCTCATATGGAAGCGAGCGAAGACCTGCCCTTGCCTAGCTCGCTCACTTGCCTCTCATGCCTTAAAAATGAACTGTAATTGTTGTGCAGGACGCCCTTCGTTTAGCTTTAGCTTCATCTGGCTATTCATTTGTCTTGCAAAATGACTCATTACCTTTAATTATGTGCATTTTTGTTCTCAATATTTTGTGGAAAAGAAATTGTACTCTAGAATACTTGTTAATTAAATGTTAATGATAATTCTACTCTAAGGTAATTATTTCTTAGGTTTAAATTGTGTACCCAAAGATGAATTCTCCCAAAACACTTGAACGGACCGGATTTATTTTTCGTCATTAATTGGTATTCTCATGAGCTTCCCTGTCCAACTTGGATAATGAGCTCAATGAAGAAACATGGGCGAGCTAACGCTTTCATGTGCCTACTCAGAATTGCAATCTGTGTCGCGGCGCGTCAGGATCGAAGGTGTGTCGCACAATTAGCGTGTTGGGCCGAGTGTAGTGGATGTCTCTCTCAGGTCCTCCTTATGTGGCCCGACGGCCTTATCTGCCACGGCTGTAGCAGGTGACCCTCGATGGAGACGCCAGCCTCCCTTGTGTGTCCGCTGCGTACCCATTTCTCCGATCATCTGCTATGTCCTTTACTTTCTTCTTGTGATCGCACTCATGTTCGTGCAACTCCAGTCGAAAAGTGGAGTTATTCTCATCATACATGTTTCTGGTTTGTCTTCATTTATTATTTGTGTGGAGATGAACTGAAGTGGGATTGAACTTTTTCAAAAGTTGTTTTTAATATTTCTAGTAGTTTTGTGCTGTACCTAGGTTCCAAAAACTTCTGAATGACATGCGGTTATTATAAGTAGTTAGACATGTTACTGTTTTACCTAATAAATAATTTATAATTTTGAGAATCGAGTTCGATAAGTATTGTATGTGTAAATTGTAACGTTGAAATTGGAAATAATTTTCTTTTCTTTTTCGGAATTCTTCTTTTCTTTTTCTCATTTGTTTGATACAGTGTATTAGATCCTGTTTGTTGCCTCTTGTTAATGAGGGGTATCTCATAAGTCAGATGCAGCGCTGTGTCTTATTTTCCCATGCTTTGAGTGAGAGGTCACACGGGGTGAGTCTTAAATTCTGCGCTTCCCAGCAGAAGCACCAAGTAAAAAGCTCGGCCTGAATTATGCGATGTTCATTGTGAAAAAGCGGTAGGCGACCATTGTTGGCCGGGGGCTTGGTTCCATAGAGAAAAATGAGATGCGCCGCCGCTGCCGCTCCACTGACTCGGCAGAACTTACGGCCTGGTCAGACCATTGCTCGGCAGCTTGGTAGAATACTTTAGGAAGTTGTATAGGTAGTCACACCATTGTAAACTTTCTCCTAAGTCAGCAATTACGCTTCACTCTGAGCGCCGCTGGAACATTCAGGCTTCAGAAGAGACGCAGTCTCGCCAGCCTCAATTACCCTCTTTTAGGGTTGTTTATTTGCGAGACTAGCTCGCTGCTGGCGTCCCATGAGCGCAATAAAAAGAAAGGCTTAATGTTCCTAGCGGTAAATTTCAACGCTAATTTTTAATGCGTGTGAGATAATGTGGGTTGTCAGACGCGCTGCGACACTCTGAGGAACGTTCCTTTCGCGTGTGAGGAATGTCTCGCGTGAAAACAAGTGTTCTAAACATGAAATTGATGTTAATTATAGGCGTTTGTGCTCATTGTGAACGACGCTGGCCTCTAGAGAACGTATTTTATGTTGGTTCTGTAAAATTGCGCCTGTTGATGAAATCGTAATTGTTTCATTTTCTTTCATTTGCACTTCTATTTTTAATGATTGATTGAACAGAAAAGGCGTGATTTTTTTATTTCTGTGTCCTTAAAATAATTAAGTAATGAGTAATTTTAGACACACGATATGTTTGCATTTCATTCCTATCTAATGTTAAAGTGATTGAAGAAGAAATGTCAGTAAGCTCATCATTAAAGTCATAAAGCCTTTCATGATCAACTCCTCTGGCTGTCCTATTGCAGGAAGAGCTTTACAGCGCGAGCCTGTAATTTAAGGACAGGAGGTCTCCCGGCCAAGTTTTCTAGCCTGAATAAATTTTGACCTGTAAAATCGCGGGCGAAACTTCGTTATTGCACCCTAAAACTGCTCGTGTGCCACCGCAGCCACTCGCCCTCCCTGATTTATTGACATTATTGCCTTTCAAAAATACTCGATCCTCGGGCACTCTTGCGCTCACTTCGTCCGAGTAATTGGGTGCCTAAGTCTGGAAAGTTTATTTTCATTATCCTTCCTTTGCTGAAAGAAATGCATGGTTGTGTATGCTCGAGTGTTGAATTTTCTTTCTGGGCTTTTACAGATGTTAAGGAGCCCAGAATGTGTGGGCTCTCAGTGAGGTGTGTCCGTGTTCATGTGCATCATATTTGGTGCTGTGGTTTTATTATGGTTTCGTGTTCATATTTGTATGGCGTTCTTGTTCTGATTCTTTCTTGTATCGAAATGATTTATTCCTAATTTTTTATCGAAACTAATATTTCGCTTATTATAGTCAGACAAATTTGTATAGTGGCATTAAGGAACCTCTTATAACGATATGAAAATAAAAGAAAGTATTTTAAAATAGTCGGAGACAAAGTCTCGCATTATCGTCCGCTATTTCTGTGGCGCCAGAGCACTTCATAACCTTGTCTCCCGCTGAGGATATTCGTTCAAAAAAATAATTCTTAGGAAGCTGTTTGTTTTCTATCACTAGTGCATTTCGTTTTAACTTCCGCTAAAACCTATTTCACTAAATAATTTCGGAATTTTGAATTGTTGTCGTGATTAAGTTGAGCAGTGTTAACCCATGTTACAGTTGACGCAGTGTCTTGTTATCCTACCGTTATAGTTTTCGCAGTGCCACGTCATTTTACCGTTACAGTTGACGCAGTGTCACGTTACCCTACCGTTACAGTTGACGCAGTGTCACGTTATCCTACCGTTACAGTTGACGCAGTGTCACGTTATCCTACCGTTACAGTTGACGCAGTATCACGTTATCCTACCGCCACAGTTGACATAGTGTCACTATCCTACCGCCACAGTTGACGCTGCGAGTGATACTTCTATCGTTACAGTTGACGCAGTGTTTGACTACGACAATACTGAGTTAGCAGCAGGTGTAGGACGAGTGCGCCCTGTAAAAAGCTACCAATGCGAAAATTTGAGGTAGCATCACACTTTGCACGCTCACAGCGGTCGGTTTTCAGCTTGTCGGCTTTGCAGTGTCGCCGTAAAATCCCCTGTGATCCGCTTAGGGCTGCTTGCTTTCATGTGCCGCGCCCAAACTCCGCCTCTTTTTTCCTGGAAACCGCAGCACTGGGGCTCATAAGCCCTCCTCTCATAATTGTGTAGGCCACATTAGGACATCTCCGACGTTATTTGCTTCACTGCTCATTTACAGCTCTTAGCCCTCTGAAAGACTACGTCTTATCGCGTGGGCTTGATTTCCAGGCCACTCGGAAAAGCTCTCTTACAACGGCTATTGAGGTTGTATTTCAGTCATTAGGGTGCCTGGTCACTACTCATCCATGTGAAGGGTTTTAATAAAAAAAGGTACACAATTTTACACATACCAGAAAGTGACAGACTAAACACTTTGCCTCTATGAACCGTTGCGATTTTTTTTAGATATTAGTTATTTATTGTTTGTATGCTACCACCACACACAGCGACTTTTGGGGAGACATGAAAACATTTTTTGTCAACACTAATGAAAACGAGTAAAATCTCGTGTCATGAATCGCAGGGGCTTCCGGTGATATTTCTGGAATACCAGGCCGTTACCACAATTTCCGGCAGTCCTTAAATATCACGAGTGCATCGACATCGTGGGCGGTGGAAACTTAAAACAAAATCTAAAGTAAATATGTCAGAAAATTATTTATGGAAATTTTGATTTTGGAACCTCTTCCTTTTTTTACTTGAAGCTTAAATATCAACCCCCAAACCATTCGACCCCTCTCTCCCCAAAAAAATTCCATGTTCCATGGAGGTAAAAGTATTTCGTTTGCGACTTTCTGGTAGGTTTCTGCCTAAGTCAACTATACGAGACAAAAAAATACGACTTCGTTGCACTGGAAGGAAGAATAAATAAGGTTTGAAAGGTTTGAATAATGGGCAGGGAGAAGCTGTGTAGATTATGCAGTAGTATTGACATTCTGATGAAATCTTTTCGATCAAGAAGACATGAGCTGCCCGATAACGTTTTGTTTATCATGCCTGTTCACTGTGCGAGAGCTTCTTTACTTGAGATTCGGAAGTAGTGAAATCTCTTGATTTTTTTCGGATAACTTTTTCAATTTTGCTCTTTTGACTATTAACTATAATTAAACGTACGAAAAGTATCCCTAGATCGAAGGTTCTGTTTTATGAAGTAAATTATCTGTTGGAATGTCTATACATTTAAATAATTGTATGGATTCCAAGCAGGTATGAATACTTGGAAGTTTCACACTGCTGCATTCACATTCATGTATTCATTATTTTTTGGCCATAAGTTGATTTACTGAAATAATTAATTGTATTTTACCGTGTTTTTCGATCATGGGCCAACATTGTTGCTAGTTATTTAATTTCATATTTCGCTATTTGAGTAGTAGTTTTTGTTCCTTTATTTAATCAACCGTCGATTTTTACGTTGTATTCCGCTTCCATATTTCCAAACGCATGCGCGGCTGTGACGGCGACAGGTGAGCGAAATATTGCATCTATCTCAACTGGCCATACCGGAGAGGCTAAGAATTAACGAGCAACATCTGTTGATTGTCAACTGCTGCTGGCTTTCCAGGACACTAACTCGCATTGTTCTCACGGTAAAACTGCGCCAAAAATGTCCATTTGTGCTGTGGAACTTTGCATGACTCCGTTTGAACTCTTCTACGCTGTCGTTTCCTTTTCTGATGATGCCTGTTGTGTTTCAAAGGAAACTTCTCGTGAAAAGATGAAATGAGCGACTTCAGCGCGTTGTATTTATTTGAAGCGTTCGTAGCCGCCGGCTGGGACATCTGACTATTGGCACAGACTCTATTGAAAGACTAATTTATTATTGTTATACTTATCACTCCTTCTTTTTATGTATGAAATTGGTTGCAAGCTTTGGATTCACTTCTGTAGTGAGGCTGGTTCTGATTTTTCTGTTACGAGAAAACTGTGTCGTATCGTGCCTCAGATCGTGGGTTTGTGTTCTGTCATAAATGTTTGCATTGTGCGTTTTCAACACCCTGGCAGATTTGGTTTTCAGAGTCTTTGCGCCTACCGTAGGGATTTTAAAGTGAAGAATGAAGAATGAGTTAACCGTGATCCATGCTAGAGGAGTCTAATTAATTGTATGTAAGAGATA
Organism: Orchestia grillus; assembly: GCA_014899125.1. NCBI lineage: Eukaryota > Metazoa > Arthropoda > Malacostraca > Amphipoda > Talitridae > Orchestia > Orchestia grillus. The sequence goes on from VOMN01103099.1 coordinate 5,605, forward strand.
GTTTCGAACTTTATTTCAAACCATTATTTGTTGTATTTAATTCATTTTTTTCTAGTTTTTAAATCCATTGTTTACGTGGCATATCACACCGGAACTATTAGCTAGCTCACTCGTACCTAGCTGTATGCACTCTTTGGCGAACTGGATACGCGAGCTGGAATTTTTCAGAGAGCGTACTAGAACCTCTTGTTAATTAAAGGACTAATCGAAGGAAGAGGTTATTCGTTGACGTGAAATTCTGCATGTGGCTGTTCTGGACTTCTATACCGGGCACCATACCCAGTGGAATACGTATTCAAATAAGCAGATTTTCTCCGCTGATATGAGGTGTCCGTTCGAGAGAGGTTCAACTTTATCTATATCGGTGTCAGGTGCGGACGTTGATGTACTTGCTACGACTGCAGTGCTTCTCGCTGCTGGGCCTTACGACTTGTGGCATTATGTCGAGCCCTAGCTCGTATAAATTGTCATGAAATTTTTTCTCCTACATTAATTGTAGAATAAAATTACAAGAGGCGCATATATTGGCCAAGCTCGTCAATTTTGATGTTGATGTAATCTAGCAGAACTTATTCGTACCGACGAGTAGCTATAGTTATAAATACCCATTATAATTGTTCGAGAAATCCATGTCTGTAACTTTATTCGTGGAACTTTTGTGGTAATAAATTGTTTGAATATTATTTTCTTGGCCCCCGTGGAGTCGGTATAGTGCAGTTATGCATTTGTAATGAGTTGTATTTGAATTCAGCCATTGATATGTCCTTTTAAAGTACTACTGTATTATCTATTCATTAAGCTGAGTGTAATTTATAAATCTAAATCGTGGCTTCAAATAATATTCACTTCTAACTTAGGACCGTGTGGTGTAATCTAGCAGCGTTCACAATTTTCGGTGTGTCTGAAAATTTGCCTGTTTCAAAGCTGCATGACACCGCATCAAATCTTGAAGGTACTTTCTAACGAAGCTATTCTAAGAAAAACACACGGGGTATCACTTGAACAAAAGCTCAGTACCGCGCTCAGTAACCTTCACTTGCGATAACATTCGGTGTGGTTATCTGGCCGCTGTCGGCTGCGCTTGTGAGGGAGGCCGCAGCGTCGTGTCGACAAGCTACTTCTCTCGGCTTCGATGTCTGTGAAGAAGTTCGTGATTGGGTAAAAGCTACGCCCAACACGAGCGTTCAGTTCGCGTGGCTGTGTGTCTCGTTTGCGCATGTTGGGCCCTGGGGCAGCTTGGTTACTTGATTTAGGCTCGAGCTCTCTGCACGTAATGGCCCTGTCATTTGCTAATGTGACCAAGTTTACGGTGCATTTTGTGTTCACATCATTACTCATCTTTCGCGAATGCCGGTGTTTCTGGAACTACCCAATGTGTGAATTCAACATAATTTTTGAAAATGTGCCGATCTTCATTACGAATTGACGTGTCTAAATTACTAGCAAATGGCGATCTGACATTGCTGTATTCACACGCTCTTGAAAAGTTTTTTCGCTGTTGTGGCATAATATTGTTGTTGTTATTATAACATCTATGTTGAATTTATCATTTCAGTAGAACGCTTGTGAAAATATTGACTACCAAGCATTGCGCTTATTACTGGGAGCCACTGACGGTACGTATATTTTGCGATTCTTTTCTCACTTCCACCTTTCAAGATGCGCACTCCACTGTAGTGGCTTGAAAGTTTCAATTCTCTTACTCACCTCTGTATCTCATGCAACTACTAAAGCTGCTAGATCATGCTTGATCATGTATTTTCCAATAATTAATGACGTTTGTCAAGTAGGTGGTAAATTGTACTCTTCTTCCTAACGATTTTTGAGTTCACTTGCACGAGACCTCGTATTATAGTTCGTCAAATGGATGCTGTCCAGCGTAATCGCCGTACAATGTTGGACCGTATACGCGGTATGGCCGTCACACTACCACGCTGTTGACCCAGGTAGTCGATGCAGAGGTGGCCCTGGGGCACGCCACTGTGGCAAGTGGTACTTGCTGCTGCTAGTGTCCTGCTGGTGCCTCAGGTCTTCTGGTCGAGGCCCGCCATTTGTTCCCATCCCATCACTAATACACGAGAACAGTTTTGCTGGACGTACTCGTGACACACCGAGTCAAGGTGATGCAGATGACGCTGCACAAACTCGTTCACTCTCGAGAAATTTTTGCGTCAGAAAGCGTTGCAAAATAACTTGGAACGGCTGTGCCCTCGGAGCCCAGCGATCGTGACTTGCGAGAACGGTTCGTTTGCGACGACGATTGCATCTGCTGCTGCTGCCGTTCTCTTGGAGTCGTCGTGAACTAACGCTTCATTTCTTGACTTCCACAGAATTTAAAATTTGTTTCTCAAACTTGCGTCTTACTTGATGTCTTCTCTAATGTTTACATTTGAATTCTATTTATTGAGCTACTGAATGAAATTGTTATTCGCAAGTCTTAGCCTTGTACTGAGCTCTTACTCAGATATTCGTTCGTCATCTAAGTTGATCAGTTAGATTTGTACTTGATGCAGAAGAGCGTACCATATTTTTATCGATTTCTCCCTTTTTTTTAAATGTTTTTGATATCGATTGAATCAGGTCCAGTTGATGGTTTTAATTACCCGTTGGTAATTAAAACGTTTCTATTTGTATTCTCATTTGAGACGCTGATACGTGTCACGTTTTTTAAGAAGTATTTGGAGTACTACTCGCTCAAATTCATAATTCGCTCGTGTGTCCTCTTCAGTTCGCCTGGATGGCATTTAATAGCAATGCGACGTTCATGTTTTATGCGTGGACTTGGATGCGCTGATCTGAGATTGAGTGGCCATAACTTGGCTCGGTGGCGCTTGCAGAGTTTGGCAGTATTTGCTCAGCGCCAACACTGCCCCAGTCTCCTAGTCTTGTGCACATGACGGTCCGGGCACGGCAGCCTGGAGTGCTCTTATTATATGGAGGTGGAGTGCCTGTTGTGATGAGGAGACCTGCTAACTCTCTCTAAGTACCTCTCTAATAGACCATAACTCCTTCTCGCCAAACTACACTTCTCTCTTTACTATATTGCCTTGCGTTTTACGAGAACATCCAGTGCAACATGGGTGTGCTCAGCGCTAGGCCTGCTGGAGCGTTGTGCGTGGGTGTCCATCCTAATCAGGCTCTCACATTCTCAAGCGATGCTCATGCTGAAATGTTCACCTATTCTATTTTCTGTATTCTTTTTGTAACATCATTCCAGGTTTGCCAGTTTCATAGCTTGATTCTATGGCTTTGGATCTGTTTGACTGATTTGTTAAGTTTTTGTAATAAATGTTGAGTTTTTGTTTGTTAAATATGGTAAATTCTTTCCGAGGTGGTTTTAGCTTTGGCGATTTTTTTTTATATTGCGTTTTTTAATTAATTCACCTCTAAGTTCAGTTTTAGTACCGGAAAATTGCATGATTTAATCACTAGTTTGTAAGAATGGGAGTGCGATGAACTTCATTTGTTTAGTCCTACTGGAAAGTAGTTGTTCTTTAGTTGATGCGAATAATTTGGTGAGGTTATTTTTTTGGGGCTGCGTGACATGAACTTTATTTTTCACTTGGTAATTTTTTGAATCGAATAACTTAATTTACGGTACGTCGGAACTCGGTGTCAATGCCTTTAAAATACTGACGCATGATACAGTATTATAATTATACTGACGCATTCGTCCAAGCGTTCATTCATGGGTGTTGAATTCAATATTAACCCTGTTTTCTAGACATGTTGTGCCGAACGGACGACTGTTAGTCTGCTTCCGCTGTATTCGTGCTACTCCATTCTTATACATCAAGATCATTGAAATGTGTATCGTTTGTAACACGAATGTTTTATTCTCTCCGAATGAGAGAAGTCAGTTGAGAAGTATTACCGGGTTCCATCTTGTAAAATGATAGCTAAATGCAATTGAGATACTGCTGTGAAATTGTTTTCGTTATTTATATTGAATGCATTTAAAACTGAGCTATTTTGGTCTCAGTGGTCAAATCTAAAATATCGGAATAGTCACTTTCCAAACCAAATCTCTCTACTGAAATTGAACCCTCAGAAGCTATTACTTTTGCTCTCAACGCTCTGATGTTTATTGTACTGCAGCGCACATAGGTGCTCGCTCGTATAAGGTAAGCTGTCGAGGCATTATTATTAATGAAGGCTGAGTAGCGTAAAGCAGTTGTAGAGCTTGCACTCGTGGGCGTAGAAGACACGCTTCGTTCCAGCGCGCTGCAACTGGTGCCGCGTGCGTGGGCCCGAGCTGATTTGGGGGGCAGGTTTTCTTTCCTGCCGAGTGCTGTACTTCCTTCTTACTTGTTCGGCCCCGTCGTTTGTGTTGCTTTTCACGAGAAAAACATGATTGATATTATATGGAGGTGTTGGCTTCCCTTCGTTCTATTCAGCTTTATTAACATTAGTTTACCTTGCTTGTTTTTTTCTTGAGGCAATAATTGGGTGTGGTTCTTGAACCACGTTACTTAGAATCTCATTTTAGCTTTCTTAAAATCTTTGAATCCTATGGTATATGCATTTGATATTGTGACACATTGTTCATTCGCCCCTTCCCTCCCTATTTTAAAATTTGGCTTTTAATTATTCAAATGCGCATTTTTTTGTTTATTTAAAGCGATGGAATAGCTTTCTTTTCGTTTTTCTGCCCTAGCTAATGTTGAACCTGACTTTGCATACTGATCTAATCAGGACCAAGTCGAACTGGTTTTTCATATTTGCATGTTATCCTGGTGATTGCTCATCATTTCTCGTTTGTCCTGCTGCTTATTAACATAGCTTATGTACTTTTGGAGCAGTAAATCCACATTTTCGTTTGTTTATGTATAAGAATTTATTTGTAAAATGTTTATTATGACTTCGATAACCATATCCTTACTAACAGTAAAAGTTCTATAGAATCTCAAGAGTAATGACTGGGAACATTTCTCAACATAACGTTAATGGGAATTAAATTTTAGAATTCCATTCCTCCGAAATAGACGAGAATACTTCGTACAAAACATTTAAAACTAATTTTGAAGCCGTCTTTCTCTCGCCGCATGAACGGATTTTATACAAGCCTGTCGTTTCGAATTATACGATGTAATTCCCCCTCTCAGGGGGCATAGAATAATCCATAGGTAAGTTAGGTTTGTATGGGAATTAGCATCCTCAGAGGGACATAGTTAGGTTACCTCAGCTTCAACTAGGCCTTCGTGACTTTTATATCTTTCTTGCCGACTTTGTTTCTTTCCATTTTCATGCTTTCTTCATAGATGATTCTTTATTTTTTCGTTCTTTTTTTTCTTAACTTGCTATTTCTTTACGCTGGGGATCTTGTGCGGGAACGCACCTTGTGCATAGATTCTAATTGTAGTCCTTGTGATTTCGGACTGGATTTTCCGGAAAAATATGCAGAATTTATAAAGTTTCTAAACTCCTTACCCCTAAATGCAATCTCGATTATAGAACCTATGTATATTTTTCGGAAAAATCCAGTCCTAAATCGGATAAGCAGCTCTTACCAACTGCAAATTGTGAATAGGTAATTTCACTGCTTAGTGTTATCACTGTTATGATAAACATTATCTTGTATTGTACTTTGTATTTGTCATTATTTTCTGTAGAATCTGACATGAACCGATGATGAAGCTGGGCTCAGAAATGTTTTAGATAAAAAATTACTGAGTAAAAATTTTCTTGTAATTAAACTTATAGTTAATTTGCGATTCAAGCACTGTGATGAATATATCAAAAGTTATATTAGGTGGTCGTCGAAATTTCATAAAACGAAACAACGCGAGCCGAATCTTTATACTGTGTTTTTAGCAAGGTTTAGAATTAGTTTACATTTTGTGTACTTATCACCGAAAAATGTTGACAATTTATCCTATCTCTGAATGATGGGCGCCACCACGAAGTAGATAAAACTGCTAAATTTTCATTGCTCACAAGAGACGGTGAGGCTACTTCCATGAATGTGCATTGGTCGCTCTCAGTAAGTTGATGCTTTCAGCCTCAATATTGCAGTGCATTATCTCGCGATTGAAAGGCCCGTGCACGACTTGAGGCTCCATATGGCAGGGGTTGCCTGACAGAGCTCTTTTTATAAAAGGCGCTCCCGAGATAACCCGATATTTATTGGCTAATTTCTCGTGGGCTATCCCTGGCTGATGCTCGTGTGCCTTGAAATCATCCGAGGTGCATTCCAGGCGCTCGACTTGCGCGCGGTCTCCAGGGACTTTCTTCTACGTCGTGAGCTGCCCAATACAGGAGAGCTTCGTGGGAGATGGTTGGCCTAACGTCGCCCTGCTCATTGGTCAAACGAGAAGAGTTTCTCTTCGATTTTGGTGTTACGAGCAATGTGTAACGTTCTGAGTTTCAAATGAAATGTGATATTGATGGATGGTCACCGTCCAGTGTAGCACGTGCAGCGGGCTTGATCACACAAGTACAGTATCACTCACGAACGTTACTATAAGATAAATCAAGTTGTGGCATGTTAGTTCCATGCATGTACTCGTGCCGTTTTGTACTCTTGTCTACTTGTGGTATTATTACTCCGGAAGGTCGACGTAATTTATTAGTCGATTCATAGACGTACAAGTTTGTAGACCGTGAACCTGTTGTTCAGGCACATGCGAGATTATTTGCATCAATGAAAAATAAGCCTTGGCCTGTTAAAATACGTCAATTTTTGAATTTTCATTAAAGCTCGAATAAACTCATGAATAACTACAATTACTTAGCACAAGTACTTCTCGAGTCTTGAGCTCCTGTTTATTCGTGAAGCAATGTGCGTCTCATTTCTTCTTGTTTGCGACACTTGTTGGCGCTAATTCATATACCGCAATTACATCATACATTTGTAATGTACGGCAGCAAACGTATGCCTTTAACAGGCCGCGCTATTTAAATTGGCCAGCGAGTGAAGCCTGGTGGTCGCCTTGCCCCAAACACAGGCGTGGCTTCATCTGGTGTTCCTAATCAAGTTAGCAGATCAAGTCGCGAGCTACAATACAGCGCTGCGCACAATGTACCCTTAATTCTCTTTCATTATCTTTGCCTGCGAAAGGCTAACTGTATTAAGGGAGCTCACGTTCTGTCATTGCCAGGCGATCAATACCGGTCAATCTGGGCTTTGTGTTAGCTCGCTTGTCGCTGACAGAATCGCACCCCAAGATTGAGACAAATGTGCCCTAATTTTCGGTGAATGCTAATTGCTTTGTTTCGGATTAGCTGTTCGTAGATCGCTTGGTGCTGGATTCACAGCTGGAGTTGTGTGCTCTCGCCGCCCGCCGTCAGTTCAGGCCATCAGGGATTTGATTTTCGTTACGAAACATGACAAGGATACTTCACTGTCGGCGTCATTGTTCTGACCACAAAAGGAGTAGTTCTTCAAGCCAAAAAAGTTCTCTGCAATAGATTTTTCATCTAATCATTTCTGATCTCGCGTACTATTTTGAAATTTTATAAAAATGAAATTATATTTAAAGAAACTTTTATTATTCGTTTAGATATTTTTTCTATTTGCAGTTAAAATGTCGAGGATGTTGAACTATTCAATTTCGGAACGATACCTTCCGTTCGTGTCTACCTGTGTCTATTATTCAATGATGTGTCTTACTGTCATCCGCTTTCTGGATGGTCACCGTGCAGCGTATCTCATGTTGAACGCATTGGCATGCGTTCAGAATCTCGTGTGAAACTCTTTTCATTATTGAGTTGCATTTTGAACTCGTGTTCGATCTGAATACTACGTTTGAAGCCAACCATTGCTAGAACGCGTCGATTTGTTTGAATTTGTCTTCGCGATTCATAGTTCACTTTGAATGACACGAAAAATAAACTTTCATTACTATCCGTGCGCTAATATCCAATTATATTCCACTGTCTGCATTTCGTTCCTTGCGTGCCTTCTGTCGTGCGCTAACTTGACTTGACACACTTCGAGCTCTAAATACCTGCTAAATTCGAATTCTACGCCCCCGTTGTCTCCCAGCATTCAGTGTGTAATGCATCAACTTGGGTGCAGCCAACAGAACAGATGTGGGGGGTAACTTGATTGCTCCAAAAGTGGCACAAATGAAGGGAAACATGAGGGCTGCGCATGACCATCCCTACAAAGGGTCTGACGCGTCACCGTATCGTGTGCCCTCTGTTTATTTTACCTCCGACCCTAGCAGCTGATTTGGTCTCCCCTGTTAGATACCTGCTGGGCCAAAGTAAGGGGGTTTCGCTGCTTCGAATACTAAGAAGTTTCTGTTTGTATGTTGGTTTTGTACACAGTGCGGTGATGGTTCAGCGCGGAATTCTCGATTTATTTAAACTCCAGTGAGTTTCTACTCTCTGTTCTGATATTTGACTGAAGATCCTTGGCCGATCTAAAATATCATGACGGCAGTCTCATAACTTTGTGTCACACAAACACAGTCTGTTTTCTTATTTAACAACGCTAGTTTTCTTATTCATAAACGTACAAATCCAACTAAATAGTCCCTCACTGGAGTCCGCTATACCGGTTCTGCTGAAGTGATGACTAATCGACCGGCCGCTTAGTTGTCCCTAATTTCTTTATTCACCAATGTTAACACGACAATAATTGTTGCGTAGCCTTTGACAGATATAGTTGTGCAGTCTGACCTGCAGGTTTACTTGCGCTTACTCATTGAAACCACCACGGCAGTATCCTAAATACAGGTTGAGGAAAAGCTTGTCGGTTGTAGAGCAAAGTTTCGTCTTACTGTAGAAGCGCTCCAGGCGTTAGGTCGCGTCTGTGGTTGACGGATTACGTTTCAACCATCAGGTACTGGTACGTAGACGCCCAAAGACGGTGAACAATTGGATAGTATATTTAAATCCATAAAAATTATCCAGCGTAAAATGTTGGCTTTTATCGTTGCGGTATTTTCAAATATTATGCGCGTTTGTGGATTCTTTCGTTGTTGAGAACCCAAGTGACGTCATGTGAACAAGGTAAGAATTTGTCGTAAATTCTCGTTCTTATGTTGTGATCCGTCATTGCATATACATCTGTGAGCTTATTGTATGTTTGGTTCATATGCACATTCCATGGTTGCAAGAAGCTTTTTTATATAGAGAAACAAATCAGTAACTTGTAAAGTAAGTTGTTTCAATGAATCCGTAAAATAAGTTACAGTATTGCATCTTTCGATCGTGGTTGACGTGACCTCTTCCATTATGCAAAATGCTGATAAGATTTTTTACTTTTTGGTACGTCGTTCATTCGATATCAGCCTGTTTTCTCGTACTTGTACTATGCCAACCCTTCACTCGCTGCGTCCTTTACCGACCATGAATGCTAGACTTACCCTCAGTAAGCAGCTATACTTGGTGGACTCGTTTATAACGCGAAAATATTCGTTGTTTTCGTAGCTTTTTTCGATTCACTCCATGTCTCTCACATTGAGGATTTATTTACCTCACTTTCCTGGTACGCTATGTCCGACGTATTCTTCTGATTCAAATGTATCCCACCTACACCTCTTTATGAAAATGCGCTCTAAGAGTCTCTACTATAGAGCGTTTTACAATATTTCTTACTATTTGTGCAATAAATATTTGTGCATTAGGTGCTATCAAAACCTGTTTCTCTCCGATATCGGTTACTTTTGTATACGTTTTTTCCGTAACTTGAAGGTTTGTTTACTGTACTTAAAGTACCCTTCAGGCTCTTGCTTAATTAACACATCTGCTGCCACCATGAAAGTTGTTTTGTTGTTTCCTGTAATCATTTTTATTGATAGTACCTCAAAATTGCAATTTTTCTTATCGTAGTCGTTCTACTACGTGGAAGGACTTGTAGCGCATCTATTATCAATGAAAATGCACGTGTGCGTCATTGGCAGGACTTAATGATAACAATTACAGATTTTATTCTCTGCTTCACTGTGCCAATTGTATCCTTCATTGTTTAGTGCTTTTCCGTACCTACTTAGTGTAAATTTTGAGCCACCTTGTAGCCGCTCAGCCCATCGAATACTTACCTCTCGTGTACATGTACACTTCCTGTACTCCGTGTACATTCCCTGTACTCCATGTACACTCGCTGTACTCCGTGTCCTTCTTCATTCTCATTTACGAGACCCGCGTACGCCTCACCGCCGTCACAATGCGTGTCGCCAGGAGTGTTTTGGCTGCACCTGTGACCTGCTGTGTCGCCGGGCCGAGGGAGGCTTTCTCTGTTAAACTTTTTCGCTCCGGAGCATCTGTAATTATCTAAAAACCGTGCCTCCTAAGTGTTTTTTACGAATGTTATAAATTTATCGAAAGGCGGCAAAAAATTTGGACTTCGATGATCCTGGAAAAAATTGAACGTCTTGATGATGACGTAGTCGAGAATTTCAAAGGACTCAGTCCAAGGCAAATTTATTGAGGCTGAGCTTTCGGCAAAATATGCTTTTGCTCTAACTAGACCAAGTTAGACTGTGCTATCAATGAAATTGACAGGTGCTGGTATTAGTTTAGCTGCAACTGCCGACTGTTGCGTGCCTGAGGGAGTAGTGTTCCGTCGTTTGATTTTGTTGCTTTTTATCGTTAAGCGGAAGTACGAGAAGTGCCTGTCTCTTAGGATCACACGACGGGAGATGAAAGAGGACAACTTGAAAATGTTTATTTTTCAACCAGTGTTGATTACACCTCGTTTCGACTGTGATTTCTGAATGTTCTTTTTGGTTATCATATTTTTATTTTTTCCACGTTCCATTCTATCTTTCTTTATTTTCTGTTTCACCATAACATTCACGGCACAATTTTTTGTAGTACAGGGATGTGTCGGAAGATGCGACTTTCCTTCAGTGTGTTTACATTTGTCAGAAGAACCGTTCGTGGTCTGATCCTATTTGTTTCTTTGTGAACTCTGAGGATCTTTTTCTCGCGCGTTTTAGTTGCAGTACTAGCGTCTTAGTATCAAAATGTTGTCGAGTCTCATGTGAAAGTAAGTTATACATATTTGTGTCGCTGAAAAACAGAAATATGATTACCATTTGTTTCACAGATACGAACTGCATTTTTATATATAAGTAGTCTCGCTGATTAGGAATAGAAGAATTTAGACTCGTGAATTTTCTTCCATTTTCTTCAGTGTATAAATAAATTGCACATAAAAGAACAACGAAATTATTTATTAATATGCGTATAGTATAACTAAGTATATGCAGTTGGTTGCTAACATGTTCGTCATACCTCCGTTGCAGGCAGCTGCACGACAACAACATTCACACCATCCAGGCCGGCTCCTTCCGGGACCTGCACTCCCTCGAGAGAATGTAAGTACGAGTTGATGGTGAACCTAGTGATTGTTGCGCCACGGCTCGGTGTTATGTTAGTTAAAGCATGGCTCGGTGTTGTGCTAGTTAGAGCGCGGCTTGGTGTTGTGCTAATTAGAGTGCGGCTCGGTGTTGTGCTAGTTTGAGCGCGGCTCGGTGTTGTGCTAGTTTGAGCGCGGCTCGGTGTTGTGCTAGTTTGAGCCCGGCTCGGTGTTGTGCTAGTTTGAGCGCGGCTCGGTGTTGTGCTAGTTAGAGCGCGGCTCGGTGTTGTGCTAGTTGGAATGTGGCACAGTAAAGGACTGGTAGATGCATGGTAGCTTTAAGTCGATCTAGAACTGGCACCTGTAATAACCGCAAATGTCGTGTTCAAATTTGGGTAATGAAGGATTGTCGCGTTTATTGGAATAACTTAGGTTCCATTGTAAAGAAATTTAAGGTTCAACGTTTTTGTTAAATTTTAATATTAGTTTTGCAAAGATTGAATTAATTGACTACTTTAAAATTACGTACCGATTATATTATCACATTTCGTCTCACACGTTTAAATTTTCTCGTTTTGTTTTCGTGACGTTTCATCTAGTTTCAGAATTCATTGTTACTTATTCGGTGTTTATTTTTTGTTTGATTTTATTGTCATTAAGTTGGCGTGAAGTCGCTTTTAAGTTATTCTTGTCACGTGCGTGGGGAGTTTATTAGTAGGGAGCGTGTTTGCTCGGGACGGTTTAGCTCCTCTCGACCGTCCCTCGAGTGCCCTCCCGACCGCAGGTCACGAGGGTGGACCGAGACCTCGCGCTCCGAGTCGGCGGCACTCAAACTCGGGAGGTGCTGGCGCCAGAATTTGGAGAGGCGTGCGCCGCTTTCTGAAGTGTCCATTTCTTAGGGGGAAAGCGAATGTATTAAGCATTGTTCTAGTGGATAAATTTGCCTCGACGGAAGACGGCCAACGAAACTATTCTAATTTTTAGAAAAAGCGCGTTTGATAGCGGATGAAGTGAAGTCTTACACTGATACGGCTTCTTATGTTCTTGGCCTCTTGCGTCAAAATTTTCAATTTTTCCGAAAACTTCATTTGTGGTTATTCAAAGAAAGTTATTTGTAATGATGTTGTGTTGTTTGAATAAAATGAAATTTGTCATTGACGGTGTCTCTCAAATCGAAGTTCAATTATTATGTAGTTAAAGATGGAAGGTTGACGAGCGCTTGAGTTTTGATTTTCCTTGCACTTGCGGGGAATTTTTTGGGATAATGAGATGCAGCGAGAAGCGCATCTTGACTCGTATTGCATTTTGAATCAATAAAGGATCCGTCGCGTGCCGGAGTATAACGCGTAGCCTACTTCACTCGCAGAAATTATCTTCACGTCAAATCACGCTAATAGTGAACTGATAGAGCTAAAATGCATTAGACTTCAGAGAATTAAATTTTGGAGTGGAATGAATGTTAAAACATTTAGGATTCACTTATTATTTTTCTGCCATAACTTCTTGCTAAAATAGAATCGGGTCAGTAGCTAATGGTCTAACACACAAACTACGAAAAGTGTTCATACGTTTTATGGGCAAACCTTCAACGTTCATTACCATCTCCTATGAGGTATCCGAAATCCGTTGTAATTGATGAATATTTTTGTGTGAGACGTGTGGCAGATGTTAAATGTTTCAATTTCTTCAACACAGTTGATATTTGTGTTTTCGTCATATCCGAAGCTCTTCGTCTTTGGCTCAATTAAAGACAAATTAGACTGAAGCGGTTACCCACGGAGCTCGCTGAATTTACATTTTTGATGTCTGAATTTTACGATGACTTCTAGGAGATCGCAGCGTTTTCTTGTTAATTTTTTGGGGTTTTGTTCGTATGGATGTAAGCAAGCCTTGTGAACTCGGCTCTCCATGCTTGTTTTTATGTTCGCAGACCTCATGACTTCTACCTTTTCTGGAATCGTTTCTTTCTACCAACCATGACTTAAGCTTTCTATGTGTGCCTGCCAACGCCTCTGAAGAGGTCGCTAGGCCGTGCTCCAGAGGTCATGCTGAGGATAACGATCATTTGTGCACCGCAATCCTGCGTTTGGGTTGTTTATCCTTTTAGTTCAAGGTATGTTTGCGTCAAACACTCCATTGATACTCGTACCCGAAAATTTTGTGTACTCTGTGAAAGTTAGTTCCTCTGAAACCAGAAATATTCTCAGCAGCAAATGTGTAGGGTTTTTAAATCTTCCCCTACCGCGAACATTTGCAGATTTTGTTGATAGATAAAGCTAGATTCCCATCGGCGAACGAATGCTTTGGTATTTGGGTATAAAACCAGAGTACTCTTTTAAATTATTAGCTAATTTAACGGAAATAATTATGTTGAAAGATTTCGCGCATATTTCTGACATTGTCATACTGATGAAATTTCTCCTAATCTACCCCTCATGGGTTATAGGATAGGGCATGAGCAATGAGGTTAAGGTAGTTAGATGTGTCAATCCTGTGCTATGGAGACTAGCGTCCCCAGGAGAATACTGTTTGGTTACCTAAACTTTTGCTAGGCGCACTTTGCTTCTTTTTATTTTCATGTTTTCGTCCCTGATTATTCTTTATTTTTTCTTCCTCGTCCTACTTAACTTGCTATTTCTATGCGTCGGGAATCGTGTGTGAGAACACACCGCTGCACAGATTCTACCTTTTCTAAAGTCCGTACTAAATGGTCCCTTCTTTTCGCTCTCTAGCTTTGGATCACCTTCCATGCGGGTTTAAAGCTTTAAACCAACTAATAATCTAATATAATCTTCTCTCAACTAACAGGCAGTGCGCTATATATTCCTTAAGGGTCTTCTATAATTCCCCATGATCCCGCGTTTGTGAATCTTAGTTATTTCCAGTAAATCTTAGTTCCAGTGGCCATGAAATGTAAAAAAAAGTAATCTAAGTAAAACATGTTAGAAATTTTGAAACGCGTATGTGGTATCTTGAGAATCCTCCTATTGTTTTTAAGTTCTGCTTCTCGGAAGGTTTCAGTCTCTCAATTCTGTGTTATTAGAGAGTTCTTAGACAGAAATTCCAGCCGTTTTCATAATGCAGTTCGTGGTTCACCTTATCATAATTGTCGAGATGTCGCGTCGGAAGAATTAGAAGAGTGAGTCACAAACTAAGCGGCGACAAATAAGGATTCGGTCCTGTGTTTAGGTCACTCGAACACTACGCATTTCACTTTCCAGTTGTATTGTGAGTTTATTTTCAATGTTTTGTATGTAGTCTTTTTTGATACTTTAAGTTTTTGTTCAAGGTTTGTTTTGTTTTTATTAATAATGAACTTGATCGTTGTTATCAAAATGTGCGGTCTTGAAAGAAATGATGCTATTTCATCGTTTTTCATCGTCAGCTAAAATGAACGATTTTCCTCATTTTAGATCCTCATCATCTTTAAGAGATCAAGTTCCATGGTTAATGCAATGTCTGCCCGAGCAATAATATTCAGAAAATTAACTTCTACCAGTATTCACAACTGAATTTATTATCACTGAATACATCCCCTATGTTGTTTTCCTTTTCAAAGAGATAGTCTCGCTGTACGAATAGGTTAACAGTTGCGAGCGTCCTTGCTCTGCCTGACGTAACTCTGGCCTCATGCGGTTGTTTTCATCCTGTGTACGAGGCAAGTCGTGACGGCAGCCCAGGGCATCAGTTGTACCGATTTATGCCAAGTTATCGGGCCGAGCATCGGAGGTTTCATTGAATATCAGGGCGGACCCACAGCGCTATTAAAGGCTTGTCTAAGTGAGAGCTCACTGATACACTCGGTGTATGCTGCACTTTGCTTGTTTACAAGCTCACTCAAGGGGATACTTTTCTCGCTGAAAAACTTTTGCTGCCTCTGTTTTATAGACACCTTCTCTGTAATCGGAATGTGCCAGCACGCGATGAACAGCTGGTCAATTGATGGCTCTATCAATATATCGTGTATGCGTTATTTCTTACCATGACGCTCTCATCCTGAATTTAACTTCCTGACCATGACTCTAAATGAACTTTTAGTTTTGAACTGATACGTTCTTCGTTGGTATGTTTTATTTCGTCGTAATTGTTTGAGTTTTTCTCGATTGAGCGATTGCAGGGCTTAGATATCGAGTTTCGTGCGTCTGAGGTTGCATGTGCTCTATAGGTATAGAGAGCCATTATCATTGGTATTGAGAATATTTTCAGGGCGGTGAATGATTGTTGGCAGTTGTTACATGTACAGTTTTGAAACGCATGGTGGCAACACATTGACAGTGTTACTCTTCTCTCGACATACTCTTGATCGTTTTTAAAATCTGAAATCAATTATATTAGTCATTATTAGTATAGTGTATAGTCGTGATCTATATTTGTTTCGCTAAAATTTGAATCATTTTACCAGATTCAATGTTATGTACTCACACCTACCTCTTAAAATTATCTGAAACACCCTCAGCGCCCGACCGGCTCGCCCTGGTAGTTGACTGTTAAACGAGTCAGCGCTTGTATGTAGTTAGAGGCTCTTTTGAGAAGATCGTGGCGTTGTCTTTCGATCATCAATAATTGCCACGCTCTCAGGGAATTGCCTCAGTACCGGCCTGTTGCTGCGCTAAATCATTGTTTTAAATTACTGGTCGGTGAAGCCAGCCTCTTAGCTGGAGGTCCGATGCTTGGATTCTGTGTTGGCCCACCGGACTACGCCTACTGTAGCCTGTCGGCTTCTGCTCCAGGTCTTTGACTCTGGTGAAATATTTGTGCTTTGGTGTAGCTGCATAAACAGTAAACGTCACACTCAATTGGAAGTTGTTCGATGGAGGACACGGTATGTTACTGTATATTGTGCGTCACTGAGGCAAACAAGTGCTCTTTGCATAGCGAGGCTGTATTTGTATTTGTTTGAGCATTTTGAATGGATCTATTTTTCCTAGTATTGTAGAGCTTCGCCTGATGCGAAACTATCCGATATGGGATCATATTTTTAGTCAAAAAGATTGTTGATTGCTATGAAAAATTTCATGAGATATTGCGTAGTCGTATTGGTATCAAATAGTATTTTTTATAATTGAATAATTAAACATACATGGGATGAAATGAAGCATAAACGGTCTTAATTATTATGATCAGCTTATCTTGATAGCTGATGTTATCGGAAAACAAGAGAGTCGCGCCTCTGCGCAGAAACTTTTGTGAAAGTTTATAGGACAACTTGTAATTTCTTGAAACTGCTCTTTGAAGATGTGCTTTTTTACTGTGCTTTCCGTAGTTTGTTTGTGTAAAGTCTCTTGAAAAATAAGTGTCCAGAATACTTTCCAATTATAGGGGAATTGGAAATAATGTCCGAGTAGCTATTTAGTCGCGTACTGAAACGTTGATTATGTCCATCGTGTGCGAACGTAATAAACCCTTGAAAGTATTGTGTTTCGCTGCAATTAATTTACATCCAAACAATATTTGATTCTGTAATTTTTTTCTGAGGAATTCGTAGTGTTGGTATTTATGTTTTCTTACTAGCCTGACTATTGTTTTTCACTCCCAAGTTTTTCTTCGATCCTTATAGTTTTGACTATAATTACTACTCATAACAGCTGCCTGTGCACCGGCTGCCGTGTTAGTGTGGCCGCCTCTGGCTCTTAGCTAAGCTAATTGGCGGGTGCCTGCACTCCGGGTGCAGTTGTGTGCTGAAGAACGGCCAGATGACGCCCGTCCTTATACCCCATTAAGGACTACTGCCTAGTATAATGGACTTAAAATAAATACAGTTTAGTCTTAAATTCTTGTTTCGTTCAAAATAGAGTGAACATGCACAAAAGTGCATAAAATATGTACGATTGCATTCGAAAACTCTTGTTCTTTTAAAATATGAGTTGATCCTTTCAGAGTTATGATTGAAGTACTCCTATCTAACGTCAAGGGATTTTTGTTTTGTCATTGAAACTGTTTCGGATATTTAAAGATTTGCATTTGTTTCCGTTGATAACAAGTGTGTTGACGCGAAAAATGTATCTCGTGTAATACAGTGAAGAAATCGGAAACATTATCACAGAAGTATATCATGTTTCATCTAATTCTTTTTGACTGGTGCTAATGACGTAACAAATAGTAAGTTTTTTGTTATTTTAGTTAAAATTGCTTGCCATTTCGTTTCATTTTTTCTAGTGATTTCATTTACAGCCCCCTGAGTGGACATAGGACCGGCCATTGGTAATAGAATTAGGTAAGTATGTTTGTCTATCCTATGTAATGGGGACTGGTGTCCCCAGTGGGGCACTGTTAGGTTACCTCAACTTTAGCTAGGCCTTCGGGACTCCTATCCTTTGTGCCCATTCAATTTCTTTCTATTTTCATCTTTCTTTGCTGATTTTTCTTCATATTTTTTTCTTTTTTCTTAACGTGCTGTTGCTATGCGCGGAGGATCCTGTGTGGAAAGGGCCCTATGCATAGATTCCACGTTTGCCTAAGTTTTTACTAAATGTCCCTTTCTTTTCGCTCTCCGTGGATCACATTTCATGTGGGTAGGAATTTTTAAGTTAACTATGAGTCCAATCGAACCTTTCCTTCCATTTGGGGAGATTTTTTGGTATTAGCTTAATGGTTGAGTCTTGACTATAATTGTGCTGAATTCTCTTAGACTATTTTAGTGCTGAATTCACTGAGACTATTTTAGTGCTGAATTCACTGAGACTAAAATAGTACCTGACTCGCATAGACTATAATAGTGCTGGATTCGCTTTTACCTACCAATTTGAACTGAATCTGATCCCAGGTATTCATTGGCCTCTTGTTTACGTATACTGGAGGGTTTATTTTCATAAACTTGTTAATTTAAAAAAAAATAAGCCGTTTAAAATTTTCAGAATTAGTGGTACTACATATATGTTCCCCTCTCATGAGCCCGCTTCTTGTTTTTCTTACGAATCTAAATGCAGTCTCGTCGCAAATATACATGAGAAAGCAGCTAGTTTTCCGCACAAGTTAAAAGCAGTCTTATTGGAGGAATAATTTAGTCGTTATAAGGTTGATCCTTATCTTCTGTGCATGCAGGAGCACATGAACTGTTGCACGGAATTCAGCTCCAGTCTCTGGAAGTTTTGTGTTAC